>SJYQ01003403.1:318004-416036 GCA_006410935.1 Redunca redunca | reverse complement strand
CAAAATATTGGAGTTTCAGCTTAACATCAGTCCTTCTAATGAATATTCAGGACTGGTGTGGTCTCCTTTAGGATGGACTGGTTGGATCTCCTTGCAGTCCAAGGGACTCTCAAGAGTCTTCTCCAACACCACAGTTCAAAAGCATCAATTCTTCGGTGCTCACCTTTCTTTATCCAACTCTCACATCCATACATGACCACTGGAAAAACCATAGCCTTGACTAGACTGACCTTTGTTGGCAAAGTAATGTCTCTGCTTTTTAATATGCTGTCTAGGCTGGTCATAACTTTTCTTCCAAGGAGTAAGCGTCTTTGAATTTCATGGCTGCAGTCATCATCTGCAGTGCTTTTGGAGCCCTCCCAAAATAAAGTGTCTTACTGTTTCCATTGTTTCCCCATCTATTTGCCATGAAGTGATGGGACCAGATGCCATGATCTTCGTTTTCTGAATGTTGAGCTTTAAGCCAACTTTTCCACTCCCCTCTTTCACTTTCATCAAGAGGTTTTTTAGTTCTTCACTTTCTGCCATAAGGGTGGTGTCATCTGCATATCTGAAGTGATTGATATTTCTCCCACCCTCTTGATTCCAGCCTGTGCTTCACCCAGCCAGCATTTCTCATGATGTACTCTGCATATAAGTTAAATAAGCAGGGTGACAATATACAGCCTTGACCTACTCCTTTCCCTATTTGGAACTAGTCTGTTGTTCCAAGTCCAGTTCTAACTGTTGCTTCCTGACCTGCATACAGATTTCCCAATAGGCAGGTTAGGTGGTCTGGTATTCCCATCTCTTTTCCACAGATTTTTCCACAGTTGGTGGTGATCACACAGTCAAAGGCTTTGGTCAATAAAGCAGAAATAGATGTTTTTCTGGAACTCTTGCTTTTTCGATAATCCAACGCGTGTTGGCAATTTGATCTCTGATTCCTCTGCCTTTTCTAAAACCATCTTGAACATATGGATGGTCACGGTTCATGTATTGTTGAAGCCTGGCTTGGAGAATTTGGAGCATTACTTTACTAGAGTATGAGTTGAATGCAATTGTGCAGTAGTTTGAGCATTCTTTGTCATTGCCTTTCTTTGGGATTGGAATGAAAACTGACCTTTTCCAGTAAGAATTGGTACTTAAGTATAATTAAATGAACACTATGTCTTTAAACATTCAGGTTTGTACTGCACAAAAGTGGTATAAAAACTTTTGACTACCTTTTATGTAATTATTTACCAAAGTCACAGGATTAAAAAAATTCTCACAGTCAAGATACAGAGATGTTTTATATCATAGAACAGCATCATGCTAAGTCTTGGTATTTGCATCCTTCCACCAACCACTAATCTGTACTCTATGTCTAGAATTTTGTCATTTTGAGGCTTGTATTAATGAGAGCATACAGTAGATAATGTTTTGAGATTGAATGAATTCTTTTTTTACTAGGCAGAATGCTCTTGAGGTTCATCCGGGGTGTAGTATATAGCAGTACTTCATTTTAATGCTGAGTAAATTTCTGTTGGATAGATATACCAGAATTTGTTCATCTGTTTTCCTGTTGAAGGACTTTTTGAGTAGCTTCAGTTTTGCCAGTAAGAGTAACACTTCTATAAACACAGTTTTATAGGTATTTGTGTGAACTTAAGTTTTTATTTCTTTGGGATGAATGCCCAAGAATGCCATTGCTGGGTCATATGCTAAAAAACGGTCAAACTGTGTTCCAGAGTGCCTGTACCATTTTATGTTCCCACTAGTAATGTATGAGAAATCTAGTTCCTCCATGTTCCCATCAGTATTTGGTATTATTACTCTTAAAAAGTTCTTCATTTGTTCAATAGCTTTTTACAGACAAATTATGGTGGTTTTAATATGGATTTCCCTAATGACTAATGATACTGAAGAACTGACTCATTGACAAAGACCCTGATGCTGGGAAAGATTAAAGGCAGGAGAAGGGGACGATAGAGGATGAGATGGTTGGGTGGCATCACAGACTCGACGGACATGAGTTTGAGCAAGCTCCGGGAGTTGGTGATGGACAGGGAAGCCTGGCGTGCTGCAGTCCCCGGGGTCGCAAACAGTTGGATAGGACTGAGCGACTGAACTGAACTGAATGATACTGAATCTCCTGTCATGTGCCATTATATCTTTTTTGCAGAAATATCTGTTCATCTCTTTGGCCTACTTTATAACTGGATTTTTTAAACTACTGAGTTTTGAGAGGTTTTTTTCCCCCCAAAAGTATATTCTGGGATCACTGAACTTTCAAACTGCAAAATAAATACTCCTTCAAGATAACACCATTTTCAATGCAGTCACTAGCATCCAACATTTCTACTGCCATTCGTTTTAGAGAATCTTCTCATGTATTTACATTAAGCATTCTGAAGTACTTACATAAAACTCCTTTAGAGAGGGTCTTTCCCTATTATTTAATAAACCTGCTCCTCATCTGTCAGTAACCGACCCGCAGAACCTGGCTGGCACGTGGCCACCGCCGAACTAGTCGAGGGCCCGCCTCCGTGCAGGCGCAGAGGCCACTTCCGGGGATCGGAGCCAGGGATGCAGCTAAGGCTGCAAGAAGCTTGAGTGAGGCTTGGTTTGTGCGGACCATCCACCGCCTCCTCCTTGGATGCAGAATGGGTTGTTTTACTTGGCTGTTTAAAGGATGTCATCCTGGATGGCAAGTTCCGGGTGTTAGGCAGCAAATTTCATGGACAGGCACTACCAGTGTTTGAAGACATGCACCTATTTTAAGGAGTTTGGTAGAAAAGTGTTTGGTAGAAAGATAATGAAAAGTCGCCGGAGCTGATTCCCGGAGTTAACAGGGGAACAGCCAACAACTTTGCGGTACTTTACAGATCAGGTGGCTGGAGATGTAGTAAAGGGAGTATGCTGGCTTTTGAAGAAATGCATCTAGACTAGAGAACTAAGTAAGGCCCGTGGGCACCTGACTTAAGCATTGGCTTCGGGAAGACTTTATCCGAATTGTCTCGCACGCTGGCTTTTCCGGAAGGACCACGGCTATGGCTCCCACCTCCAGGCAGTGGGGTCAGTCTTGACGGAGCGGGCAGGAGGGCGTGTGCCTCTCCAGCGAATGGTGGCAGAAAGGTAAGACAGACCCTGTTCGGGGCTCTTCATTAATGGGAAAGTAAATGACCTGACCCTCTGAAGACCCTTTGTTTCTCCTGAAACTTGTATTCTGGATCTCTAGTACTTTCGCCGGAGTAGGTGCTTCTTCCAGATGTCAGACTCCTTTGGGGCCTGACGCTGTTCAGCATTCCATTCGGGGCCCCCTCCTCATTTCTCTTGTCTTTGATATCCACATGGAATAACCTTGCATCAGGAACCCCTTTCTCCAGGACCACAGGCAGGCTTTGCCCAAATCACTTTCAGTTGGGTAGCGAGAAGACCCTTTAGCCTCAGGGGCCCAGCTGTATTGAGTTTTGACTAATTGGGAATTGATTTCAGCTGTGAATCATACCTGCTCTTATGGTCTTTGAAGTTCCTATTTTCTAGAGAAATCCAAGTTAGTCTTGGCTGTGGGAATCAACTAAAGGAAATGTTCTTTACCTGAAAGCTACACGTGTCAATTAACTCCCAGTCTTGAGTTTGTAGTCAGGTTATCGCTGTTGATCTTGATGCGGTTTCTAGTGGATCCAGCCTTGGCATTTCCTTTGTTACCCATTTAAAGATAGAAGCCTTAAATACAGTGTGCTTTTAGTTGTCAGTTCTCTGAAGGTGGAATTTTTTTTGCATTAGAGTTCTTTTTGTGACTGGGCAACAGTGGCTAATAGGCCATGTGTTGGAAATAGACAAAGAATTATTTGCCTACAGCATGTTAAATGTATTTGTGCAGGTTTGCATAAAATCCTTTCTGTGGGGATTCCTTCATTAGGTTTTCTGTTGGTGGGTCAAGTTTGTTGAAAACGTGATTTTTGTGAGCTCTGCAATTGTGGATACATTCGTCTTCTTGTCACAGTCTCTCTTACCAGGATGACTGTTCACCGGTCTAGCTCAGCATCTGTGAGAGGAGGTAGCAGACAGCTTTTATGGGCCTCTGTCTGGCTTTGTTTAGTACAGAGCTGCTAATTGTGAAACAAGTATATCACACCTCTAGAAAGAAGAAGAACAGTCTAATGCACATTATTTTTGATTAAAAAAATGGAATTTTGTACTGGGGAAAAATCTGCATGTGAAATGGACATTTGTTCAAAAGAAGCTATGTTCCTCATATTACAAAAGGTGTTAATCAGGCTTCAATTTTACCTGATTACAAGTAAATGACAAGATTTATGTGTCGTGGCATTTTTAAGGCTATCTTGCCTGACCAACTGTGTCATGCTGAAAATGCAAAACTGTTTCTCTTCATGACACTAGTTAAAAAAAAGAAAAACAAAAACCTCAAACTGAAACACATTAAGGGGAGCACAGAGCAGGGAAAGAGTAGGAAAATGGAATTGTATTTTTGCCATCCCACTAACTAGTCCTATAATTCTGTGCTAGTTCCTATTGCATTTCAAATTTCCATGTGTAAAATGAGGATGAGAATAATAACTTCCTAAAGAGTTGTTGAGACTAAATGAAATAACATCTGTGGAAAATGTCTTGTAAAATGTGAAACTCTCTACACACTGGTAAGTGTAAAATGACTCATCCTGAAGCCATTTAAAAATCCTATGCAGCACAGGGCATCCTTGCATTTGGGAGTACAAAGATCAGTCATACAGGAACGGTATCATTTCCGTAACTCAGCCCCCAAGGCTGACTGTAAGTATTATACAGAATAGCCTCCACCGACTTTTCTCCATAAGGCGGAAAGTTTTTGAGATTGGAGTTTTTTTGCTCTGCTTCATTTCCTCCCCACCCCATCCTACCTATAGAAGTGTGCTAAACTACATACAGAAACTAGAAAAATAGATGGACTACACATGCACACACAAACCCATTTCAGAAAACTAATTCTGCCTATGTTCCTGTCACATTTTTCTGCTTACTGAGCATCTCTAATATACATGTCATTTAATCTTCATGACACCTTGAGAATTATCATTTCAAATATGAGAGGTGGGAAAAGTGAGAGTGAAAGTCGCTCAGTCGTGTCCGACTTTTTGTGACCCAAGGACTATACCGTCCATGCAATTCTCCAGGCCAGAATACTGGAGTGGGTAGCCTTTCCCTTCTCCAGGGGATCTTCCCAACCCAGGAATCAAACCAGGGTCTCCTGCATTGCAGGCAGATTCTTGACCAGCTAAGCTATGAGGGAAACAAGTGAAGTTTATTAGAGGGTGACTTGCTCTCTGTTAGCAGATGAGGAACCTGAATTCTAACCCAGAATGCTAACCCTGACCTTCTGACCACATGAAACTAAATATTTTGAAATTTAGTGTATAAGTACACAAGCTGGAATCAAGATTGCCGGGAGAAATATCAATAACCTCAGATATGCAGATAACACCACCCTTATGGCAGAAAGTGAAGAGGAACTAAAAAGCCTCTTGATGAAAGTGAAAGAGGGGAGTGAAAAAGTTGGCTTAAAGCTCAACATTCGGAAAACGAAGATCATGGCATCTGGTCCCATCACTTCATGGGAAATAGATGGGGAAACAGTGGAAACAGTGTTAGACTCTATTTTTTGGGGCTCCAAAAATCACTGCAGATGGTGATTGCAGCCATGAAATTAAAAGACACTTACTCCTTGGAAGGAAAGTTGTGAACAACCTAGATATCATATTTAAAAGCAGAGACATTACTTTGCCAGCAAAGGTCCATCTAGTCATGGCTATGGTTTTTCCAGTGGTCATGTATGGGTGTGAGAGTTGGACTGTGAAGAAAGCTGAGTGCCAAAGAATTGATGCACTGTGGTGTTGGAGAAGACTCTTGAGAGTCCCTGGGACTGCAAGGAGATCCAAGCAGTCTATCCTAAAAGAGATCAGGCCTGGGTGTTCATTGGAAGGACTGATGCTGAAGCTGAAACTCCAATACTTTGACCACCTCATGCGAAGAGTTGACTCATTGGAAAAGACTGATTCTGGGAGAGATTGGGGGCAGGAGGAGAAGGGGACAACAGAGGATGAGATGGCTGGATGGCATCACTGACTCGATGGACGTGAGTTTGAGTGAACTCTGGGAGTTGGTGATGGACAGGGAGACCTGGTGTGCTGCGATTCATGGGTTCATGGGTTCGCAAAGAGTGGGACACGACTGAGCAACTGAACTTGAACACTTAAATTATAGGGGGCGGTGGTGGTGGTTTAGTCGCTGAGTCATGTCCAACTCTTGTGACCCCATGGACTGTAGCCTCCTCTTGTCCATGAGATTCTCCAGGCAAGAATGCTGGTGTGGGTTGCTATTTCCTTCTCCATGTAAATTATGGATTCATTCTACTTTAAAAGGAATACAGCTTTTTTTGTTTTAGAAACACCAATGACCTGGAAGGAGACCTACCAGTCAGTCCCCAGAAATACAGCTGAATTGTGAGGCTTTTTCTTCTTGTCACTCATAATTGTTCCTTATCTAAGAGCACCGAGGACCTGACTCCTTCCTTTGAAGTCAAGAACGTGTCTCCATGCACACAACTGCAGTCTCTCCTTGGCTCGGTCAATATTTGTATTCATCGTAATATTTAACGGGACCTATGATTTACTACTTGGTAAACTCGCCTTTATGAACAAGTAGTTAACTGCATCACATGTGAGTGATATAAGCAGTTAAAGATGTTCAGGATCGACATTGAAGGAGACCGGTCCCTTAGCTTGTAAACATGAGCTGATAACTCCTGGGGTCAGAGACAAAAATCTCACTTCCTTTCACCAGATCGACTTTAAAGGATCCTGGAGCTTTGGTGAAAGTGTAGTGTCTCTGTTCCCACAGTCCTTGAATAGTGCTGTGGGTGAGAAAGCCCATAGTAAATGGTTTATAACAAAGCTGAATCATAAAACGTTCACAAGGTTCCTTAGTTATAGTTTAGTTAGTCCTATCTACAAAGCATGTATGTGACTTAAGACTAAACCTCAGTTTTAAGGGAAAATTATCCATTATGGCTTTATTTATTCCACAGTAACCACTGCCCACGTTACACTGATCATTCACAAAAGGTTACTTTGAGACCATACAACTGTTTTGTAAAGGGTAAATATAATAAGTAAGGTACTAGTGTGGATGAATAATAGACGTAAGTACTGTGATAACCACCTGGCTTGTTTTCTGAGATATTGATAATTATTTCCTTACATTTTTTAATGGATTATAGTTGAATTATGATGTCAATTATTGCTGTACAGCAAAGTAAGGCAATTATACACGTATATACATTTACATTCTTTTTCATACTCTTCCATTATGGTTTATCACACCATATTGAATATAGTTCCCTGTGCTATTCAGTAGGACCTTGTTGTTATCCATTCTATATGTAGTCGTTTGCATCTGCTAACCCTAGCCTTCTGTTCCATCGCTCTCCCACCTCTCTCCCCCTTGGCAGCCCTTAGTCTGTTTGTATGTCCCTGGTTCTATTTCTGTTTAATAGATAGATTCATTGGTGTCATATTTTAGATTCCACATGTAAGTGATACCACGTGATATTTGTCTTTTTTTTTCTGACTTCCCTTAGTATGATAAATTCTACTTGAATCTATGACCACATGACTCCCCCCCCCCTTTTTTTTTAACACCAAAGCAATTTTTACTGGGGCATAGCCAGTTAAGAATGTTGTGCCATTTCCAGGTGAACAGCCAAGGGACTCAGCCATACATGTGTAATGTATCCATTCTCCCCAAACCCCTTTCCCATTCAGGCTGGCACGTAACATTGAGCAGAGTTCCATGAGCTATACAGTAGGTCTTCGTTTGTTATCCGTTGTAAATATAGCAGTGTGTACATGACCTTCCCCAAATCCCTAACTCTCCCTTCCCCCGGCAGCTGTTAAGTTCGTTTTCTAAGTCTGTGAGTCTCTTTCTGTTTTATAAGTTTATTTGTATCATTTCTTTTTAGATTCCACATAGAAGGGATGTCATATGATATTTCTCCTTTTCTGTCTGACTTAGCTCACTCAGTATGACATTCTCTAGGGATGACCACCTGACTTTTTAATCTGTAATGATTCTAGTTAATATTTAGGTAGCAACCACTATGTGTTGGGCAAGGTGCAGCATGCTTTAATACCTCAGTCCAAGTAATACTTCTTTTTAATAGTAAAGATGATATACCATCTATGCATGTAAATAGTTCTGCTTTCTGTGGAAATGAACTCATCACAACTGTTGCTGTTATTAGCAAGAGTTTTGTATTGTTTGATTTTTGCTAGGTTTGATGTTTCTCCCTAGTAATACATTTTAGGTGGCAAATCGATGGGAAAAAAGCATATATACCCTGGACAATAGTTTACAAATAGAAACACACAGGCACCTAAAAGATGCCTGAAAATTTTCTTTATATTTGGACTCTTGCATATTATACAAAAAATGGAGGGCTGAGATATTGAGAGATACTCGAGTGCCTTCTGAATGATAAAATTTATGTTCAGTATAATTTAAGCTTTAAATGTATTTTGATGTATTCAGTTTTATTTTGATTTTATCAGTTAAAATGGTAAACTTAGCTAACTCCGTTATTTAGAACACTTATTAACCTGTTCATCACCTTTTTTTATTTTTGGAATTGGTATTTTCTGGTCCTATCAACTAGAGTGTTCAACAGAGAAGACAACCTGGTTTGGAGTTCAGACCCCTGGCTTAAGAGTTAGGTAATGAGGACTCAAGACTGGCTGTTGACAACTCTTTATGGGAGAATTTCCTTGGGCAAGTCAAGTCACTTCTCCCAGGGCCCAGTTTCCTTATCTCTGAATTGAAAGCCTCAGCCTGGAGTACCAAAGTTCATGGCAGTCCAGAGTGAATACACATTGCATGTTGAAATTATTACAAAAAGACCAAAGACCTAGTGACCTCAAAAAGCACTTTACACTTCTCTTATTATGAAAGATTAAAAAAAAACATATTAAACAAACATTGAATGATTTCCATTTACTTATTACTAAATTAAGCTGACAGTTTCATTAGTTACTGATGGCTCTTATTTGGCTTGGGGGTCAGGGTTGCTAGATAAAATATAGGACACTCAGTTACATTCACCTGTCCCATGCAAGTTAGGGCATATTTTAAAAGTATTTATTATCTGAAATTCACATGTAGCTGGGTATCCTGTATTTTCATTTGCTAAATCTGGCAATTTAGTGGATCAGAAAGGGTGAGGAGAGGGGAGCAAAACTAAATTGAAGGAAAACTGACAGAAGCATTTTTGGAATTATCCAGTTGTGAATTTACAAATAAACAGAAGGAGATAAAAATGAATTAGTCAAGTAGCATTTTCCAAAGTTTACTCTGTTGGACCAACCCTGAATGAAACTCTGTTAAAAAGGGAAATAGTCCTTTCTTTATAAAAGTTAAAGTAAGTTGGAGAACTACTTTATATTTTATCTTCTCCTTAAGGGAAGTTATTTTTCTTATTGCAAGACTTCCCAGGGCATTTATAGGTGAAAGTTAGTTGTGCCTTTCTCAGAGGGAAATACTCTCTATTGAGCTGCCTGTGCTTATTTAACCAGGATCTCTTCTTGTGGTCCTAGAATACTATCAACAATCCACAGTGTTCTTGAACACACTTGTGAACATCACAGTTAATAAAACCACAACAGTGTACTGCGTGGGTCAGTCATTCCAAACAGCACGGAGGCTTCTTCCTGATTGGGCAGACATGTGGGTCACTGTGGTCAATTATTCAAGGAGTAACCATCCTGGGTTACTCCAAACCATAGATAATTGCCAACTATCATTACACAGCACAAATGCATTCATTTAAAATGCCAGTTTGGTATAGACCAGCAATGCTGATTATAAAACACTGTAATTAGTTAATGTAGCTTGGTGGCAGCTGACCCAGTATTAGTAAGCATTTTCTTCATCTAAATTTGTTATCTATAACTTGTTAGTGACAGATACTCTAAAGGGTCCAGTGTTTGGTTGCAAAGAAAACAGAAACCCATGTCTACACTGAGCTAGTTGGTTGGTTGCAAAGGAATGTGACTCTTTTGAAAATTAATATGTACTATCATAGGTGACGAGTTAAACTGTTTTTGTTTAAACGTTATTAAATTCGAAGCCAGTTTTAGCCATTAATTTTGATCAATTAACACATTGAAATAACTATTATGGGAGTCTACAAATTTTCAGTTGGACTTCATCTGTTAGTAGGCTGATAATCCTCTTCCGAGTGACTGCAACTGTTCCCAAACAATTAGGTGCAATGGTGTAAGCACCACTAAGCATTAGGAGTCAACTCACATTCCCTCTTTCTCCCATCCTAAAAACTAACCTGAATCAAAGGCTAATTAATAGTGAGAATACTAAAAAAGCAGGTCTACAGAATATGTAGCATGGTGTGGGGAGGGAACCCAAGATTTTAGAATAATCTCACACTTTGTAGTCTATTTCTGGAAACCTCAAAGAGTATTAACAACTTTTCCACTGGTAATAATAATAACAACAATTACAACATGTGCTGAATGTTCACTCCATGCCTGACACACTCTGTTCAGTGCTTCTGCAAGCTTTCTCATATCGTGTCATCTTCGTGGCAACCCTGTGAGATACTGTTGTCCTCTCCATCGTACAAATGGGAAAGTCGAGGAATAGAGAGTTAAGTCATTTGTGTAAGATCATATCCTTAGAATGGGGAGTTCAAGGATTAAAATTCTAAGTCTAAATTCAAATCCAAATTCATAACCACTATATAATACTGCTGCAAAGGGGAAGGACCTCCTGTGAGCAGACATCACTTGTGAGTGTATTTTCTTTGCCAGGACAGACACAGACCCCACCATTAATCAGATTATAAAGTCAGTAATTGGGTCCTCAGAACATGTGGTTAAAAGCACAAGAAGGCTAATGCCGAATTTAGGGCGGTGGGAAAGTCAAGCACCTTTAAATGAAGAAATCACAGGGAACTTGACTTGATACCATTTTTGTAAGCATCAAGTTGAAGCCGCAAACATTTGAGTTTTAAGCACCGTGTGTTAGAAAGAACACTGATATGACTGTAAATTTTCTGAAGATTTGTCCACTATACAATTGTTAAACTCTGATTTCCTTCAGAAATCAAAGTTTCTGAGCTAGTCTCTTGCAAAAGAAACCCAACAGGTTTTAGTTTTAAAAGGGTTTGGGAACTTGATATTACATAGGTCGGAGGAGCTAAATTTTTTCTTTTTATTTCATGAGTAAGCATAACTGACATTCTGGAATGTGAAGTCTAGTGGACCTTAGAAAGCATCACTATGAAGAAAGCTAGTGGAGGTGATGGAATTCCAGCTGAGCTCTTTCAAATCCTGAAAGATGATGCTGTAAAAGTGCTGCACTCAATATGCCAGCAAATTTGGAAAACTCAGCAGTGGCCACAGGACTGGAAAAGGTCAGTTTTCATTCCAATCCCAAAAAAAGGCAATGCTAAAGAATGCTCAAACTACTGTACAATTGCACTCATCTCACACACTAGTAAAGAAATGCTCAAAATTCTCCAAGCCAGGCTTCAGCAATACATGAACCGTGAACTTCCAGATGTTCAAGCTGGTTTTAGAAAAGGCAGAGGAACCAGAGATCAAATAGTCAACATCTGATGGGTCATAGAAAAAGCCAGAGAGTTCCAGAAAAACATCTATTTCTGCTTTATTGACTATGCCAAAGCCTTTGACTGTGTGGATCACAATAAACTGTGGACAATTCTGAAAGAGATGGGAATACCAGACCACCTGACCTGCCTCTTGAGAAACCTATATGCAGGTCAGGAAGCAACAGTTAGAACTGGACATGGAACAACAGACTGGTTCCAAATAGGAAAAGGAGTGCGTCAAGGCTATATATTGTCACCCTGCTTATTTAACTTCTATGCAGAGTACATCATGAGAAACGCTGGGCTGGAAGAAGCACAAGCTGGAATCAAAATTGCCGGGAGAAATATCAGTAACCTCAGATATGCAGATGACACCACCCTTATGGCAGAAAGTGAAGAGGAACTCAAAAGGCTCTTGATGAGAGAGTGAAAAGGTTAGCTTAAAGCTCAACATTTAGAAAACGATCATGGCATCTGGTCCCATCACTTCATAGCAGATAGATGGGGAAACAGTGTCAGACTATTTTTTTGGACTCCGAAATCACTGCAGATGGTGACTGCAGCCATGACATTAAAAGATGCTTACTCCTTGGAAGGAAAATTATGACCAACCTAGATAGCATATTGAAAAGCAGAGACATTACTTTGCCAAGTCAATCTAGTCAAGGCTATGGTTTTTCCAGTGGTCATGTATGGATGTGAGAGGTGGACTCTGAAGAAAGCTGAGCACCGAAGAATTGATGCTTTTGAACTGTGGTGTTGGAGAAGAATCTTGAGAGTCCCTTGGACTGCAAGGAGATGAATGCTACCAGTCCATTCTAAAGGAGATCAGTCCTGGGTGTTCTTTGGAAAGAATGATGCTAGAGCTGAAACTCCAGTACTTTGGCCACCTCATGCGAAGAGTTGACTCACTGGAAAAGACTCTGATGCTGGGAGGGATTGGGGGCAGGAGGAGAAGGGGACGACAGAGGATGAGATGGCTGGATGGCATCACCAACTCGATGGACGTGAGTTTGAGTGAACTCCGGGAGTTGGTGATGGACAGGGAGGCCTGGCGTGCTGCGATTCATGGGGTCACAAAGAGTCAGACATGACTGAGCAACTGAACTGAACTGAAGCATAACTGGATTAATAGGTTGTGTAGATACAAACTTCTAAATAAAAAACAAAACAAAACAAGATTGACCATCAACAGGAAAGAGTAAGAATTTATAATAAAAATGACTTCATTTTAAAAATTTATGTAACATCTTCACAGTGGTAGCATGTTAATTTGGTGGTCCCCAACGAACCGCACTTCTCTATCTTCCTGGGGGAGGTCCCTCCTGGAAGAGGCTGGCCTTGTGACCTATATTAGCCAATAGAATGTGGTTGAAGAGAAGCTGTACCTGTTCTGGGCCCAAGTCTTAAAAAACCTAGGCTGCTTCTGCTTGTGTACTTGAAAGTACTTACAATGTACGAAGTTGGACTACACTGGGACTGCCATTCTTAAAAGAAGCCTAACCTAGCTATGTGGAGAGTTCCCATTGATAAATAGCTAAGCCCTAGAAAACAGCGTCAGCTAAGCTCTCAGCTGACAGCCAGCAGCATATTGCCAGCCAGGTGAATGAAACCATCTTGGAAGTGGATTCTCCATCACCAGCTGAAAAACCCCCCAAACATGCAGAGGTCTCCACAGAGCCCTGCCTAAGCTGCAGAACTGGGAGCAAATAAATGAGACAGTTTTTTTAAGCCTCCAAGTTTTGAGTTAAATTTTTTGGGGGACCATGCTGCATGGCATCTGAGATCTTAGCTTCCCAACCAGGGATCCCTGCCATGAACTGAACCCTGGGCCCCCTTCAGTGGAATAAGGGAGTCTTATATAGTGACTACCAGGGAAATTCCATTGAATTAATTTTTAATGTAACAATAGGTTGACATAATTATACCAGATCTTTTCCATTTCTCCCAAAATTGTTTTGGAGGGAACATACATGGATTTGATTATTGGTTTTGTAAAATGGTAATAACTTTACCATGTTCTATTCTTTCCCTTCCCCCAACTTTGTATTGAAGGAAACATTCATTCTTTCAGTGTTTGCCAAGTATTCCTGTTGATTGTTAGGCCCTAGGTATCCAAAGATGAGAAGTGACTCAGAAAAGCACTTAGCCTAATGGAGGAGACAAACACTCACTCACAGGATTGGTTTTGTGTGTTAGAATGTTTTGTGCCTAGCACAACAGCAGCATAGAGAAGGGATCAACATCTTTCAACATCAACTGTGGAGGGGTCAGAATTTTCTAGCAAGTGTCCTACAAGGAATGGCATTTGTGTTAAGCATTGAAAGATGAAAGGAACTCTCCCAGGTAGAGAAAGAGCAGTCTGGAGGAGTCCTTCTGTGCTTAGGAAAGAACGTTAGCAAAGTTCTGACAGTGTTAAGGAATGTGATAGAGTAACTAAGCGTAGTCTTATGTAGCCATGGTACAAGGTGGAGTTACAAAGGTTACCTGCCCGTCCAAGCAGTCAGAAGCCTTGAAGGCCATTCTCATCAGCATGGCTTGAGGACAAGGTAAAGCCATCTTACCAATTAAAAAAAAATGTACTTAAATGAAGTACAATTAACACACAACAAGAAGTCTTAACATCCTAAATTCAATGAATTTTAATGTATGTAAGTATGTATGTGACCACCACTTGGACCAGCATAATATGACAAAACATGACAAGGATGTCATGAGCACAGACCCATATATCCTGAGCAAAGTATCAGCAAATCCAGCAACTTAACAAAGGATGATACATCAAGACCAAATGATCAGGAATGCAAGGTTGGTTTACTATTTAAAAACTCAGTAATGTAACTTACATTAGTAGAATAGCAAACCATATCTAATAGATGCAGATAAGACAAATGATAAAATTTAACACTCTTTCGTGATCGAAATTCCATCTGAGTATTTAAAGCAAGGAAAAGACCTGTCCAGCTCTGCGCTGTTCAGAGTCAAAGGCTCTTTGTGAAGCAGTCAGGGTTCTCAGTCCTGGAACAGGGCGCTACGGTATGACTTTCTCTAGGAAAAGTTTCCAGGGATAAAGGAGAATGCGAATTCCACAGACATCCAGCTCTACCACTGGAGGAACCGTGCCAAATGCTGACTCTAAGTGAGCAATAAGTTAACTCCAGACCTCTTTAACAGCTGTGTAGACAAGGAAGGACTCAGAGTCCATTAAAAATGTTACTGCTGTACACATCACATGCAGCAGTGCTAACGGATATTGCTTATATGTCTGAACCTGGCTGCTCTGTGCCACAATAGGAATGAAACAAGATCAAAAGCTGAGTAGCTCAGGCCTATAGTGATGGCTCCTGGCAATAAAGGTAACAGGTAGAAACCTGAATCCTAGTTTTGTCTGCCACTATCCAGCTGTGTGCCCTTTGGAAAGACAGATTACCTCTCTGGGCTTGTGGTTTCTGCATCTGTGAAATAAGTGGATTAGACTTGATGGGTCTCAGTATGAGTCAGATCTGGATTTCAGTCCTAGCTCCAGCTTTACCATCTGTGTGCCCTCTGCCTCATTTTCTCCATCTGTATAATGGACAGAAACCTCAATGTGTTTCTCTGAATATTAAATAAGATCATGTAAGTGGAACACTGAACACATTCACTGTACATATTGAATACAAAATAAAGATAGATGTTAATGTTCTAAGAATTGGCTATTAGGTTCTAAAATGCTGTAATGTTTAACAGACTGGAAATACTAATTTTTTCTCTGACACGGAGATTGGTAAGTGTTGTGGAAAGCTTTGAAATTCTGCATGTCCTGCCCATCACAGGTAGGGTACTGTAAAAAGCTTGGGTAATTTTAGCAGAAAGGAGAAAAGAAGGATAGATACTCTTTCATGATTTAATCTTAGTAATGTACCAGTGATTTCATTACCATGTGTAAAAAAACTATGATGACATTTCCTATACTCAGATAAGTACTAAGTGAGAAATCTAATTAAATGATGTGTCCATACAGTTTCCATAGAATGTAATTAATGAGATACCAGAACCCCCTATTGATTATGGTGCTGAATTTAATCAAATAGTATGTTTATCTAAGTAATCCAAACAGAGTCTGATGTCTACAGTCAGGCATGTGACTTTCACTGGTTGTAAATAAGCTGTTCAGAGGACAAAGTACCCTGCTTAATGAAATTTAATGATCTGCCTTTGTAACCTAACATATTGTATCAAATAAAGGACTGCTTTTTTCTGAAAGTCATATTCATAGAATCTTTCTGAGTTTGAACCATTTAGTTAGACCAAATATTCAAACTGGAAATATACATGAGAGAGCTTTAAATGGTGTGAGTATTTTGGACCATGTCCCCATCATCCATCAGACACTTCCTTATTTATGGGTGGTCAGAGCCCAAGTCTTGAAGAACTTGCAGGGACTACAGTGGGACTGCATGTTCTGTGGCCTCCTGGGAAGGGCTGGAAGCTTAGCTACCCCCAACTCTCCACCTCTAATACCTTTGAAATTATTATTACCGCCTTGGGAAGATGCAGTCTTCATCATGGCCACAGTGGTGAGAGCCAGATGGTGGAGTCTGTATTTTTAATTTTTATTGGAGTATAGTTGCTTTATAAAATTAGTTTTTTACTGTACAGCAAAGGAAATCAGCTGTATGTATACATATATCCCCTCTTTTGGGGGGTATTTCCTTCCCATTTAGGTCACCACAAGAGCACTGAGTAGAGTTCCCTGAGCTATATAGAAGTCTTATTAGTTATCTATTTTATATATATCAGTGGTATATATATGTCAAGCCCAATCTCCCAGTTCATAACCCCCGGAAGTGCTTTTAATAAAGCTGTCAATTCTAAGTCAGATAGGTTATTCTATTTATGTCATTAGAGTGCTATTAATGTAGTGGTTGTTTATATTTTTAAAGGAGGTGGCCATTTTCTTCTCTACCTGAGACCCGGTGCTAGGACTGTCCTGAGTAGAGACTTTCAAAATGAGCCACGTGGTTGAAAACATCTGCTGATGAATTATATGCAGTTAGTGATCTCTGCAGCGCTTGTTGGAACTGATATTAAAATCACCTGTCTATCTCTGACCTTCAAATAACCCTTTTCAACAGAAAAAGAGGCACTTTTCTATAACAGATAATGTACCAAAATATGCACAGTGGTTATATTTTCCCTTTAAATATAAGAACACAGAAGTGGTAGGGGATAGAAGAATGATTAACATTTAACAGCAGACGTTTCATAATTTCATAGGCTTATCTCAGTTCACAAATGCAAAATAAAGTCAGGAGGCCAAACTGGTTTTAAACGTACTCTTTCAACAAACATTGTTTTCTACCCTTCAGGGGAAATTTCCACATCCTCAGGAAGAAGCAAATTATATAGTGTATTTTTCCCCCCTCATAAAATATCTAGTGTAAATGTCTAGGTCTTTTGCAATCCTAATTTTCTGTTTTGTTCTAAGGAAGCTTTCCACTTGACAAATACTCAGATGCTTATCTGTCCTTTGATACAGATTTAATATTATTCTTTGTAGCCCTGGAAATAACAGTTGGCTTGGTCCATTATGGCCAAATAGAAATAATTTAAAAAACACTATGGTTTCTGGTCCATTTGTAACAATTTTGTCCCCTTCCTGGCTTGGTCCTGGCATCCTGAACATAACCTGTATACTGACAATACTATGATTCTGTTACTTGACCTCAGCAGGGCAGTATCACTTAAACTGCCCACCAGTTTCTGTGTATTTAAACAAATACATCATTCCTAATCTAGGATTGGACCATCATAAATGGCTAGTTAGACTGTCAGGCATATCGTTAGCACTGGAAGTCGATTTTCTAATGTCTCAAGGTCTTTGATGGTAGTGCAGACCATGGATACAAGTGTGATGGCAGAAGTCCCCCAGGAAGTATTGCAAATACATGTAGTTTTCAGCTAAAGCAGCCTGTGTAAACAAGCAACCACATAAACCACACTGTTTGGCTTGAACAGCAGGAATGTCCTCAGCCACTCACTGGCATACAGGTAGACCGTTTTTTGTTACCCACTGCTCCATACAAAAAAACCCAAATGGCTCAGCAAATATTTACCGAATTACAATTCTGGCATGTGTTAATCTTTTTCTTCACACACTTGAGGTTTTGCATCCTGCTCCCAGTTTTATACAATGAAAGTGAATAAAGAGGTTTAATTAGCAAATAATCCAAATACAATTAAAACATATTTTTATCTTCCAGAAGATAAATTCACAAGCATGACAAGAGGCTTTTAGGGCAGTCTTGCAAAAAGGCTCTTTTGAAAGCTGCACCCTTTGCATAAAAATGTCTATGAGCAGAGTAAAATATTTAAACAAGCAGCATTAACTAAAAAAGAAAACCTCAGCATTAGAAAAACGCACACTCAGGCTCTCCTTTCCCATTTAGGTAGCTTCCTGTGGTTGGTCATCACCTTTTAAATAGAAAGTTATGGGCTCTGTTGGTCCAGGCAAGGTGTTCATACGCCTGGGCCTTCAAAAGAAATCCATGTGTCAGAGAAACAGATTCTTATGGCACATTGCTGCCAGTTGGGTATATTCCTGTGTTGTCCTTCTCTGGATAACGTGATTGAGCATCACTTTCTTAATTAAAAGCTCCTTGTAGGAGTTTCTTTGTTCCACACACTGCCAAATGTAGCACCTAATAGGTGACTCCTGAATGAATGAATGGATGGATGGATAGGCATTCAGTAATAACTCTGGATTGTTTCAAACCAGCTGAAAGAAAAAACTTTGATTTCTTTGCCTTGGCCCATTTTATTTTTCCTCCAACTGTCTCATGCCTTTCTCTATTCCAAAAATGCATGAAAAATGCATAAAAATGGCCAACTAGGGTGTGTGTGTGTGTATGTGTGAAGTAATACACACAAACATAAAATACAATCTTCATATAATGTACTTTCAGTCTCTGTAAAAGTATACCTCATGCAGTGTCCTTTTGTAGTATTTAATGATTTCACTAGTTAGGTATTCAGAAATAAACATACCACTACCAGCTTGCATACAGCAGGTAGGTCAGTGAAAGATGATTAAGAGACTGGAGTGGAGGTTATCACCAGAGGGTGAGAGAGAAAATCCTTTCCTGTGTTTTGGGCCACCGCTGCCCTCTAGGGGAGACATGGAAAATAAGCAAAGTCTCAAACCTGCTAGAAAGTTAAGACCTTGGAAAATCATTTGTCGGCCTCACTTTTATTAAGGAAAGCTTAATGAAAAGCTAATTAAAATTATTTCAAGGATAGCTGTATAATCCCACCCCAATCTTTACATCACATGCTCTTTTATGGTCACCCAATTTAGAGTCCCTCTCGGCTGATAAAAATTTCTGTATTTTGTCTATACTGATGTTCCTGTGGAATTTTAAACCTGTTTTTTCTTGTCCTGTTAAGGAACAGCTGCTTATTATGACTAACATGTTAGTCACTGTTTATACTTTTAGCTTTTGGTGTTCCAGAAACCTGCAACCCCAACTCCTTCCATCTTTTTTCACAAAGTCAGTGTGTATGAAGGAAAATGTGCAAACATTTCCAAAGTTGCTAATTTGTTCCTTATTTCTAGACAAAAGAAGCTTCACTGATTTGAAGACCAAAAATCAGCTTGTGATTTTCACCTGGGAGATATAGCTTAAAGTACCCCTGGGTCCTTCAACCATCTCGATATAAAGCTTGAAAAATTAGGGACAGTATCTTTTGTAATCCTACCTTATAAGCAGAAAGTAATGTACTTTCATTTCTAACTCTTAAAGGAGAATTTAAATAATACTAAATGAGGTTTTTTGGAAGTGGCTATTCTTAAGAGAAAATTTCATGACTTTTGGCTGATATTGTGGAAGAGCCACTTGTAAAACATCTGTTTTTTCATCCATTTAACATTTGTTGAGTATTCCATTACTCAAAAGACACTATCTTAGGAGGTGTATAAAGAAACTTACCATTCTGTAGAAAAGAACTGTATGACAGTAACATATTTTGTCCTGCATTAGATTTGACTTTGTTCAACAAAAAATGTCAAGATGCTTATGTTTTATGTATATTATCTACTGGACTTCAAGTATCTAGAGAAAAGGGAATTTATTTTGCTCGTTTTTGTATCACCAGTATCTTGGATGATTTAATTTCTCAAGCCTAACAGTAGTCCTTTAAGTGTGTGTTTTTGTTCCCAGTTTCTGGGTAAATTATTCAGCAGTTTATAAGCTAGAATGTAATTGAGATTTAAACCCAAGTATGTCTGATCATTGATATTATGATATTTCCATGCTTATACGGCTAGCATAGTGCCTGCACATTGTAGGTGTTCAATAAATATTTGAATAAGAATTAGTTGATGTGGTTTTCCTAAGTAGTATATTCTTTGCTTCCATTCTGATATCTCAGGTGCTTCAGACAGTGTTTGGTACATAATAGGGCCTCAATAATTGTTGAATGAATGAATATAGATTTATTAGGAAGTTTCTTTTTGGTATTTTTCCATTACCTTAATTCTTACAGTATATCCACAATGGTAGAATAATGTTTTAAGACTAAATGAAATGAATGTTTTATGAAATATGTATTGATGGTGGTCTCTAATGAACTGTCCTGGAATTCATTTTCAGCTAAACTCAGGACATCAGATAGGTCATTGATGTACCTTCTTGGCCATTTCATTGTCCAAAGATTTGAGGAAATGAATGGGGGAGCTGATATTTAAAAAAAAAAAAAATCAAGTTCTAATTCATAGGAAATAATAAGAATCTTAAAGAACAATAGAAATAAGAGTTTTAAAAACTGATGAGGATAAAAATTCTGAAAAAAAATCAGAGAACTATGGCAAATTTATGAGAACAGATTTTTAAAAATTCAGGGAACAGATTAGAAGAACTCTATAGCATAAAAATTTCAAAGGGAAAATATCTTGAAAAGATTGAAAAGGGTTGCAAAAATTCTAAACAAACCCCAAAGCTCTTAATGTCAGTTTTTATGGTATTAGGATTATGAGTCATTTCTTTAAAATTTTACCTTTCCACATTTTTAACTTGTCTATGAGATGGCTTTCAGGTAAACAGAGAAGTTCCGATTATATTATCTAAAAAATAAAACAAAAGTCACTTTAAAACAAGCAGTTTCTACCATATACAGTTGCACATCATTCTGATGTGGTTTTTATATGACATTCTTTCCAGTGTCTCTGCATCTCTACTTTAAATAATCCATTTACTGCTTTGTTCATTAAGCATCTGTTTACTGAGAAACTCGCATCTAGCGGCAGTGTTCCAGGCCCTGGGACCCAGATGTGGACCAAAGCACATCCTTGTTCTTAGAGGGCTGATATTCTAGTAGGGGAGAAAGACAGAAAACAAATAAAGCACGTCTTTAATTCTAGGCTGCAGTCAGGCTTTTAAGAGGAATAAAGTATGGTAAGAGGAGAGGGAGCAACGTGGTGTCATAGCTCCAGATGTGCTGATCAGGGAAGTCAGTTCCTCTGAGAAGGGAACAAGTGGTGATGGGAGGCTGGAATGCTAAGAACTGGACTGGGGAAAATTCAGGTGGCGAGTTGTGCAGGCAAGGGAGTAATAGATACCAAAGAAAACCCCCAAATGATCTGAGGTCAATTAAAAGAAAATTCAGGATGGACATGTTGTTCTTTGTCTGCTTTTTAACTTCAAGGAGCACAATGTCCCAGTAAAAGATGAACCCGCGGCTTAGAGGGGACGGTTATGCGGACAGATGAGAAAGAGAACAGACTTGTAAGATTTCTGTTTTCTTTGTCTGTGACTTTGAAATGGAAACGATAGACTACTGTTGCTAAGAGGGAAGAAAAGATGAGAAGAGAGAATGTAAGAGAATGTCTTCTAGACGCCTTCAAGGGTTGTCACTGGTGGGAACTTTGTCCCACTTTTTTCTCATCCCTTAGAAATGATGGCAATCTTGGGGCAAGGAAATAATGTTGGCATTCCTATAATTCTTTCGAATTATCTCAGTGGCCAGGGTTTTATTGAAATGTGAGATTTGGCTGTCATCATCTCCTGCTTTGTCTTTAGAAGCTGTTTCTCCTAAAATTCTCTTGTCCTTCTGGCTTAAATTTCCCTAGAGGGCTGATGAAGGAGAGGTGCAGGTTAGATTATGCTAGCAGAAGAGGGGCCAGGTTCTAATAGAATTTGACCCTAGAGGGGAAAAGGAGGGAACAGGGGGCCTCCAGCTGTAGTGGCACAGAGAGGGCGGCCTCAAGGGACTGGCTGGAGACCCCTTTCCCTTTCTCTTCCTCCATATCCCGAATCACCTTCTTCTCAGGTTCCTTCATGCCCTCACACTTTTGCTCTCCCTCCTTCCCACCAAACAGTTCAAATTTGGCTCCATCTGAGTCCCAGCAGGAAAACGAGTGCCCCATTATGTCTCCATATGAATTTCCAGAAAATACCATCTCCAGCCACAAGAAGGAAGCTCAGAAGGGTGTTCAGCAGGTGTGGCCTGTGATTGGATGGAGGAGTGTTGTTTTGGTCAATTCAAGATTCTAATGCAGTGTAAAATGAATTTATCTTCAGACATATATATATGTATAAAATTTTTATTTCAGAGTTTTAAAGCATGACTAGAACAACCAAAAGACCAAATTTTGAGTGTTTAGATTCTTAAAAATAGGATGCCTCTGAAGTTCTGGTTACTGTGGCAGGTTCTAGGGACACTGAGTAAGCCGATATCCTTGCTGCGGATGAAATCTGCTAAACCATTGCTGTCCGTCTGTCTCTGAGGTGCTGAGGGAAGCAGGAGAGGTAGTCACAGCACAGGAGCAGTGCATGTAGACCTGATTTTCAAAAGGGGGAGGTGGGTGGTTATCAGTGAGCCTAAGATCAATTATGGTGAGGCTCCCAGCTGGGCTCCAGAAGCTTCACCAAGGAACAGGTCATGTAGCTGTCCATCCTTTCTTCCTGTGAAAGGGTGACTGGACTGGCCAAGTGGGATAATCAAGTATATCTGGATTTTCTACAGGATGTTTGCCAACGCATGACACAGCTTCCTTGTGGCTAAGATGAGGAGATAGGAGCTAGAAGTCAAGGATGTTGGCAATCTGTCGAATAGCCCCGCACAGAGAATAGGAGTGAGTGAACAGTGTCTGTCGGGAAGAGTGGTCCAATGGTGAGGTGCCCGGTCCCACTGTGGTCAACACTTAAAAAAAATAGGAATTACTGCAAATAGGAGGCTTCCTTTGTGGCTGAGATGCAGTACAGGAGACCAGGGTCGGATCCCTGGGTTGGGAAGATTCCCTGGAGAAGGGAATAGCTACTGACTCCAGTGTTCTTGCCTGGAGAATTCCATGGACAGAGGAGCCTGTGGGCTGCAGTGCATGGGACACAAAGAGTCAGACACGACTGAGTGTGTAGGTGTATACAAGTGCAAGCTACGCTTGTCAGATTTGCCGGTGACGTGAGTTAAGCTTTCACTTAATAAGTAAGATGACAGAATTAGAATACACTCCCCATTCCAAGTGGAAAAAAGAGTTTCAAGTTGGTGGGATGGAACAAATTTAATGAGGTAACATTAATGGAAATAAATGTGATGCCCACTATAGGGGCCAGAACAGAAAGGCAAAAATATGGGGTACCTATGGTTTGGCTTGGATATGTGAGGGCCACTGTGTGTGTGTGTGTGTGTGTGTGTATGTTTGGCTTAGATATGTGAGGACCACGTGTGTGTGTGTGTGTGTCTTCAGTCATGTCTGACTCTTTGTGACTCCATGGACCATACAGGATGGGGTACCTATGGTTTGGCTTAGATGTGTGAGGACCACTGTGTGTGTGTGTGTGTGTGTGTGTCTTCAGTCATGTCTGACTCTTTGTGACCCCATGGACCATAGCCTGCCAGGCTTCTCTATCCATGGAATTCTCCAGGCAAGAATACTGGAGTGGGTAGCCATTCCATTCTCCAGGGGATCTTCCTGACCCAGGGATTGAACCCTGGTCTCTTGCATTCTAGGTGAATTCTTTACTGTCTGAGCCACCAGGGAAGCCCTTAGGAATTTTAAGTGTCACTTAGGAATTTCACTTAGGGATGTCAAGTGTCACTCAGATATAAGTGCCACAAAAGCAAATTCAATATTAACAGGGAGGCAGTCCTTGGAATAAAGCTATTGCTAATTGTGTTTTATCCTGTGTGGATGAGATTATACCCCATGTTTCTTGTTCAGTTTCCCAGTCATGTCTGACTCTTTGCAACCCCATGGATTGCAGCACTCCAGGCCTCTCTGTCCCTCACCATCTCCCGAAGTTCGCCCAAGTTCATGTCCATTGCATCAGTCATGCCATCCAGCCATCTCATCCTCTGATGCCCTCTTCTTCTGCCCTCAATCTTTCCCAGCATCAGGGATTTTTTTTTCCAGTGAGTCAGCTGTTCGTATAAGATGACCAAAATACTGGAGTTTCAGCTTCAGCATCAGTCCTTCCAATGAGTATTCAGGGTTGATTTCCCTTAAGACTGACTGGTTTGATCTCCTTGCTGTCCAAGGACTCTTAGTTTGGTTTCTCAAAATAAAACAAAACTGGAATGTGTGCAGAGGAAAGTGACTAGGGCACTGAAGGAAGGAAACCCAAGAGAATGAGGAAGCGTTAGAAAGGAGCTTGTCAGGGTATTGGAGGGGAAGTAAACATTTCATTAGTGCCAACGGTTACATCTAGGACCAGTAAGGGGAAATTTGATGAGTATCAACTAGAACTGCCTGAAGCTGGGAAGCCAAGAGATTCCTATCATCAGTGGTTTTTGAATGTCACTCGAGTCATCAGAAGAGTGTAAAGTAGTCATTCATGACCTTTAAGGTCCCTCTTAACCTTGGGAGTCTTTAGTGCTAGAGTTGTTTACTAACCATTTGTTAGACAATCACCTTAATGTTCCTTGTTTGGGTCACTTTTCAGCTGTACTCTTAGGGGCTGTGGAAATGGAGTAATAGAGACATTGTAAGCTCTCCTGCCACCCCAAGGTGAAAGCCCTGGAGAGTAGGCTACAGGACTTCACACATTTTTAGCCATCTCATTTCTGATGTCAGCAAGGAGGGAATTGGCAAACTGAGACAAGTGCTTGACTGACACGTCTAAGGCCAACTAAGTAAAACCATCACCTGGAAACTACATCTCAGTGTGGTTTCTACGTGTTATCTGGCAGAGGGATCACTCAAGGCTATGGATTGTGGTCTGTCATTTGGCAGAATGTCATTGTGATCAGTGATCCTTTGCCTCTTATAGTTAATAACAATCTTTATCTTAGTGCTGTAATAAAAAAAATTCATAGGTATTGTTGGTCCAGTCATGCTCATTGCAGAGAAGATGCTTCCTAGTTTCAGGTACAGTGGGGTTTAGCTGATGTGAGTAGTAAACACAGTTTGTATCTGGCACAACCAAATGCTACCCCCTTTAGGTATATAAACCCACTGTTCCATCCACAAGATAAGAATTTATTCAACAGACAACAAATATTAATGATAACATATTTTTCTTTTAGTGCATTGCATAAAATATATGCTAATCAATACAATTCAGACCCATACTGAATATTAATTCTACATTTCATGGATCTTGGTAATTAAGTTTAGTGCTGCACATTTACCCTAGAAATAGTAAAGTTTTGATAAAAGTAATTTACTGTAAAGTTTTTAATCATTTTTGACCCTAATATAATTCTTTTTGCACTGATAGCACACAAAATAGGAAAGCTACCAAGCAAAGAGTTAAATATTTTCTAACAATACTAAGCTCAGAAAAGAGCTTACTTAGCGATTTATTTTCTGCTTCCTTTACATTTACATTTGTGTCACAATACAAATAGGGCTTTTACAGTTCAAGATTAATACTGTGGTTTTCTCTGTTCTTTCTGTATCATCCAAACTGCAGTTGGACCAAGCAACACAAAAATAATCAGTCAAGTGCTGAATAACTCATTGTAAAAATATTCATGGACACACAAAGTCAATATCCCAAAAAAAAAAAAAAATTCCCAGAATAATGAGGATCTTTTTATTTTGGTAAAACTTCAAAGAACTGTTGTGATGAGTCAATGAAAATATTGTAAAGCCCGGTCAGAGATTAGTTCAGGGTAGCTAGTTTTTACAGAACAGTCTTTTTTTGTCCTTTGCTCTCTCTTTTTCCATTGAAATATATTTAATTTACAATATTATATTAGTTTCAAGTGTACAGCATACTGATTCAGTATCTTTGCAGATTATACTCCATTATGGATTATTACAACATAATGAGTATAATTCCCCCTGTGCTGTAAATATATTCCTGTAGCTTCAGTTTAGTTCAGTTCAGTCACTCAGTCGTGTCCAACTCTTTGCGACCCCATGGACCACAAAACGCCAGGCCTCCTTGTCTATCACCAACTCCTGGAGTTTACCCAAATTCAAGTTCACTGACTCAGTGATGCCATCCAACTATCTTATTCTCTGTCATCCCCTTCTCCTCCTGCCTTCAATCTTTCTCAGCATCAGGGTCTTTTCAAATGAGTCAGCTCTTCTCATCAGATGGTCAAAGTATTGGAGTTTCAGCTTCAACATCAGTCCTTCCAATGAATACTCAGGACTGATCTCCTTTAGGATGGACTGGTTGGATTTCCTTGCAATCCAAGGGACTCTCAAGAGTCTTCTCCAACACCACAGTTCAAAAGCATCAATTCTTCGGTGCTCACCTTTCTTTATAGTCCAATTCTCATACCCATACATGACCACTGGAAAAACCATAGCCTTGACTAGACTGACCTTTGTTGACAAAGTAATGTCTCTGCTTTTTAATATGCTGTCTAGGCTGGTCATAACTTTTCTCCCAAGGAGTAAGCGTCTTGTAATTTCATGGCTGCAGTCACCATCTGCAGTGATTTTGGAGCCCCAAACAATAAAGTCTGCCACTGTTTCCACTGTTTCCCCATCTATTTATCCTGAAGTGATGGGACCAGATGCCATGATCTTAGTTTTCTGAATGTTGAGCTTTAATCCAGCTTTTTCACTCTCCTCTTTCACTTTCATCAAGAGGCTCTTTAGTTCTTCACTTTCTGCCATAAGGATGGTGTCATCTGCATATCTGAGGTTAATGACATTTCTCCCAGCAGTCTTGATTCCAGCTTGTGCTTCTTCCAGCCCAGCGTTTCTCATGATGTACTCTGCATAGAAGTTAAATAAGCAGGGTGACAATATACAGCCTTGACGTACTCCTTTTCCTATTTGGAACCAGTCTGTTGTTCCATGTCCAGTTCTAACTGTTGCTTTCTGACTTGCACACAGATTTCCTAAGAGGCAGTTCAGGTGTTCTGGTAGTCCCATCTCTTTCAGAATTTTCCACAGTTTATTGTGATCCACACAGTCAAAAGCTTTGGCATAGTCAATAAAGCAAAAATAGATGTTTTTCTGGAACTCTCTTGCTTTTTCAATGATCCATCAGATGCTGGCAATTTGATCTCTGGTTCCTCTGCCTTTTCTAAAACCAGCTTGAATATCTGGAAGTTCATGGTTCACATATTGCTGAAGCCTGGCTTGGAGAATTTGGAACATTACTAGTGTGTGAGATGAGTGCAATTGTGCGGTAGTTTGAGCATTCTTTGGCATGGCCTTTTTTTGGGATTGGAATGAAAACTGACCTTTTCCAGTCCTGTGGCCACTGCTGAGTTTTCCAAATTTGCTGGCATATTGAGTGCAGCACTTTCACAGCATCATCTTTCAGGATTTGAAATAGCTCAACTGGAATTCCATCACCTCCACTAGCTTTGTTCGTAGTGATGCTTTCTAAGGCCCACTTGACTTCACATTCCAGGATGTCTGGCTCTAGGTGAGTGATCACACCATCGTGATTATCTGGGTCATGAAGATATTTTTTGTACAGTTCTTCTGTGTATTCTTGCCACCTCTTCTTAATATCGTCTGCTTCTGTTAGGTCCATACAATTTCTGTCCTTTATTGTGCCCATCTTTGCATGAAAACTTCCCTTGGTATCTCTAATTTTCTTGAAGAGATCTCTAGTCTTTCCCATTCTGTTGTTTTCCTCTATTTCTTTGCATTGATCACTGAGGAAGGCTTTCTTATCTCTCCTTGCTATTCTTTGGAACTCTGCATTCAAATGGGTATATCTTTCCTTTTTTCCTTTGCTTTTCATTTCTCTTCACAGCTATTTGTAAGGCCTCCTCAGACAGCCGTTTTGCTTTTTTGTATTTCTTTTCCATGGGGATGGTCTTGATCCCTGTCTCCTGTACAATGTCATGAACCACAAACCTCCATCCATAGTTCATCAGGCACTCTCTCTATCAGATCTAGTCCCTTGAATGTATTTCTCACTTCCACTATATAATCAGAAGGGATTTGATTTAGGTCATACCTGAATGGTCTAGTGGTTTTCCCTACTTTTTTCAATTTAAGTCTGAATTTGGCAATAAAGAGTTCATGATCTGAGCCACAGTCTGCTCCCAGTCTTATTTTTGCTGATTGTATAGAGCTTCTCCATCTATGGCTGCAAAGAATATAATCAATATGATTTTGGTGTTGGCCATATGGTGATGTCCATGTGTAGAGTCTCTTGTGTTGTTGGAAGAGGGTGTTTGCTGTGACCAGTGCATTCTCTTGGCAAAACTCTATTAGCCTTTGCCCTGCTTCATTCTGTACTCCAAGGCCAAATTTGCCTGTTACTCCAGGTGTTTTCTTGACTTCCTACTTTTGCATTCCAGTCCCCTATAATGAAAAGGGCATCTTTTTTGGGTGTTAGTTCTAACTGGTCTTGTAGGTCTTCATAGAACCGTTCAACTTCAGCTTCTTCAGCGTAACTGGTCAGGGCATAGACTTGGATTACCATGATGGCTTGCCTTGGAAACGAACAGAGATCATTCTGTCGTTTTTGAGATTGTATCCAAGTACTGCATTTCAGACTGTTTTGTTGACTATGATGGCTACTCCATTTCTTCAAAGGGATTCCCGCCCACTCCCGCCCATTAGGAGATATAATGGTCGTCTGAGTTAAATTCACCCATTCCAGTCCATTTTAGTTCTCTCTGTGGCACAATGGATAGCACACTGGACTTCTTGCCTGCCTGGGTGTGGTTATTGAAAGGTTGTGGTTTCGAGTCCCACCAGAGTCGAATTTTGATGTCTCCTCCTTCACTTCCTGTAGGTTATCTACTCTATTACTGGGAGATTAGGATTGACATATATACAGTACCATGTGTAAAATAGATAGCTAGTGGGAAACTGCTGTAATGTACAGAAAGCTCAACTCTGGTTCTTAATGGAATGGTCTTGCCATAATCATTGTTAGTCATAATCATGTAATAATAACAGTGGCATCTGAATCTAGAGTCAACCTGGTCATCAATCTGATATTGGAAGAGGTCTGTTGTTAACTATTCATCGGTAGGAATTATTTTCAAAGTTTTCTACTGGTTCAAAAATAGCTGCTTACTAAGTAACAAGAACTAATAACCCAATTGTTGTGCTTCCAAGTAGCATCATTGGCTTAGTGCATAAAACCACCAGTGGTGGATTAAATGGCAGGCTCAAGGACTGCTTAATCTAACTGCTGCTAATCTTCCCCAAACAGCCTTGTCAGATGTAATTTGCTCTGTGGCAACGCTGCTCAGAAGGTAGCCGTGGAAGTAAAATGTCCACTGATGTTCACAAAGCTCTCTTGTTTAAACTGAAACCATTGCCGTGGTGTCAAGGATGATTTTTACGTTTAGCCGAGTAGAGTTCATGAATCCTTTAACCGTTTATAGGAATAAATGTTTCTCATGCAGAGAAACAAAGGGAAAAGTCAAGAAATAAATTGCATATCATTATATAGTATGTCTGCTAATTTTTCTTTTATGACTTTCTTTGGGTTTAATGATTCAGTATGGGCTGCCTTGAATATAAATGTAAGCAATTATTAAGGAAATTACTTCCAAGGAAACAGGCAGACTCTTTCTTCCATTAAAAGGTTTTCATCTGTTAAACACTCCCATGTTTCAGGGCAGATTAGATTTTAGTGTTCAGAGGAGATGAAGTGCCGGAAGCTAAGATGATCACAAAATCACAAGGCTGGGGGATCATCAAGAGGTCATTTAGCTCGTCTTCCTGTCTCCATTCAAAACAGCATCCAGGAAAGAAAATGATTCACTCTCTTCTTCTATTTATTTATTGATATCTTTTGGCCGCATAGCACTGCATGTGGAATCTTAGTTCACTGACCAGGGATTGAACCTGTGCCCCCCCGTAGAGGAAGCAAGGCATCTTAACCACTGGACCACCAGAGAAGTCTCTGTTTACCATTTTTTTTTTTGAAGCTTAGCCCTCTTTTTGAAATAGCTGTTTTTTGTTTCTTTTTGTTTTGAATGAGTGTTTCATTTCTGAAGGAATTCTGAAAAACTTATTTGGGGTTGAATCATAGAAACATTGGGGCTAAAATGAGGGAAGCACCCTTTGGGTCTTCTGTTCAAAAGAAACAATCCTGGCAACTGAAATGCTGCTGTCAGTAACACGGAGGAGACTAATTTCTTAATAGAAATACTGGCCTAGAGGAAAGCTGGAGGCCTGGGAGAATGGGAAAAGAATGTAGATTCAAAGCAAGCATTACAGGGATGAAAAATCCAGACTGAGGAAGATGATCTAGGGCCACATATTTGGGAAATAACTGAGTTAGATATTAGGGAGAATTTATTGGAAGTGAGGAGGTATGCTAAACACTGAAATGAATCTGTGGTTCAGTTATATTATTTCAATCTTAAGTGATCTTTTTTTTTAAAGAAAAGGTTCTAATATTTGAACTAGTTTAAGCAAAGAGTTTATTGTGAGATGGAAAGATGATCTCACTAAATCAGAATGATTTAATAAATGACATTTGATACCTATTATTTTTTAAGATGAAAAAATAATCTCCAAAATGACACTGAAATGCTGCCATCCCTTGTTATGGGTAGGGGACTGTTACCAGGACCCCATAGATACTAAAATCTGACAGTACTCAAGTCCCTTATATAAAATGGCATAGTATATGCACATCCTCTTGTATACTTTAAATTATCTCTGGATTACTTATAATACCTAATACAATGTAAATGCTATGTAAATAGTTGTAAATACAATGTAAATGTTATGTTACTTAAGCAACATAGTTGCTGGCATGGCAAATTCAAGTTTAGTTTTCTGGAACTTTCTGAAATTTTTTTTCCTGAATATTTTCGATCTGCAATTAGTTGAATCTGAGGATGCACAGTCTGTGGATTCGGAACCTGCAGATACAGAGGGCTGACTGGAATAAACCTAATACCTAATATGCATGGTCAAAATCCAGAATATTTCATCTGTGCATCACTAAGCTTATAATTAGTTAGGAGTACTCTCCCTCCTACCAGCTCCAGTTAAATAGATTTAAGACCTTTTTCAGATTAGTTTTAGGTAAATAATATAAATATGTGCTTGTAGACAATTAAATGTGATGTGGTCAATTAACACAATGAGATCACTGGAACTGGACTCATAACTAATTCTGTGCTGCTGCTGCTGCTGCTAAGTCGCTTCAGTCTTGTCTGACTCTGTGCGACCCTATAGATAGCAGCCCACCAGGCTCCCCCATCCCTGGGATTCTCCAGGCAAGAGTACTGGAGTGGGTTGCCATTTCCTTCTCCAGTGCATGAAAGTGAACAGTGAAAGTGAAAAGTGAAAGTGAATTCGCTCAGTCATGTCTGACTGTTAGAGATCCCTTGGACTGCAGTCCACCAGGCTCCCCCATCCCTGGGATTCTCCAGGCAAAAGTATTGGAGTGGGGTGCCACTGCCTTCTCCAGACTAATTCTGTAGGCAGGCCAAATAACGAGATATGAATAGACAATGGAAGACAGTTATGTAACTGCTAAAATAATTGTTGTTTCTCTTTGGTTTTCCAGTTCCCTGATAAGGAATGTTCAAGAAATTAAGTTCACTATGAACACATGACTTTGTGTTAATGGTGTACATTTTATTTTTAATTTTTTATATTGCAAATTATTTCATATACTTATAGAATATGCACACGTGTGTGCACATAAAACACAGATACCTTTTTTTTTCTTTCTGCTTTGGCTTCTTCTTTTCTTTTTTCTATCCTAAGAAGACTGCTTTCTCCTCTGTATGCTCTCCTAGTATGCAAACCTTTCTCAACAAATCCTGCTCCCTAGAATTCATCACCACTGCACACACTGCCTTGAATTGATATTACTATTTATTGGGTTGGTCACAGTGTTCATTTTTAAATCAGAATCCAAAACATTATGTATATAGCTAAATGATCAGACAAGGTTTCTCCAAACATCCATAGAGGTAAGAGTATCACTTCTGGGGTGAGATCTTGGGTTTAGAGTTGCTTAGAAGAAATAGCCAACAGGACCAGTGTTTATTCTCTGGCAGCCAGGGGACTTTTATTTGCTTCTTCTCTTCAGGGCCTGAGTTGCTAGTTATAGAAAGTAAGTGAAGAGGTTAGGTCAAAGTACATCAGAGTACATCTGTCAGACCTGAGTTTTATTCTCACCTCTATTACTGGCTGGGTGAACCTGTGTAAGGAACTTTATTTCTCTGAGGACAGTGTTAGACTCATTGTCATCTCCTACAAGCATGAGTTCTTTTTCCTGTAGGGTGGGGAAGGCATTGTGAAAGTATATATGGGAGTGGCTGTATTTTATACGCAAATACATGGGATGAGAAATGACTGTCTCTATCTAGCCTCATGTTCCAGAAATGGAACTTCTACCTCCGTATGTGCAACTGAGAATTATATGACTTCAAAATGTGCTCACTGACAATATTCACATGAATTTAAAAGCTGTTTACAGCAGAATGCCAACTTTACAATAAGAAATGTATCTATCAAGCTGATAGTTCCATTGACTGCTGTATTTTCTCCCCGTTGGCATAGATAGAGATGTTGTTGTTCAGTCGTATCCAACTTGTAGAGACCCCGTGGACCGCAGCACGCCGGGCTTCCCTGTCCTTCACTATCTCTTGCCGTTTGCTGAAACTCATGACCATTGAGTTGATGAGATGTAGAGATAAGTATATGCGAAGAAGAATTGTAACCAGTGAACTGGTTACCAAATGAATCTTGGTTCAGAACCAGGGGAACAAGTTGGCAGGTGTAAATGACTGATTCAAAGCCATGACATCCTAATGGATTCCTCTCTCTCTAGGCACACATTTGCCACATGCTCTAGAGACCCATGCTCCTGGGCTGGGATCTTACTTTGTTGGTGATGGAAAGGCACTGCCCATATTTGCTGCTTTGAATTTTCCTTTCTCTGTACCAACTTCTGATGGATAAGGAATGCTTCCTTGTAAGAGTTTTTAGGTTCTTTGTAGAATAAAGCTCAAGTTTTAGCTGAAATACTGTTTATTAGTTTGCAAGGAAATGCTAGGTAATAATTGTATAAATGCTGTGCTGACTTTATCTGGAAGCGAGATTAAGTTTCAGCAACTTCTCCAAATGTGGTTCTGAAATATCATGAATACTTGATAAGCTCTCTCTATGAAAAGGAATACAGTGTTTTCACTCAGCATCATTATTATTTTTCAGTTTTTCCCTATAAGAATCCTTCCTCGAAATGTTTCTTTTTGGCAGAAGCTAACAGAATTATATAAAAAGATGACAATCAATGAAAACAGAAATGCCATAATAATGGGTCCTGGGAATTACGGGACTGAAAGCCTGGAAATCAAGCCCAGTTTGACATTTACAATAAGGGATGTGCCTTTATGTCTCATGTTCGGTGAGGGGTGGTGGAGAACGAGCAAGTGCATGGGGGTCTTATCTGGTTCTCTGCCCACTTGGTCCTTTGTCACTCCAGAAAGTGATAGAAGTTCACAGTTCTCCTGTAAGGCTGTGTAAGGACATGCAGTTCTCAGAGGAAAATGATATGTTCAATGTAGAAGCTGCAGTATGGGTCAAAAAAGTGTTAATGGGAAGGATAAATGCTATCTAAAAAGTCTTGGACTGGGAAAAGCCCTGGATTTTTAGATATTGGAACCACTGCATATGAAGGAAGCTATAATGGCATTTCATTTGGGTATTTAGTTAGAGGGATTTTTAAAAGGGTGAAATTTGTATACTCTGTATATTACACTCATATTTTGAAATATTCCCTTTAATTATATGTGTATTTTTCCATTTTTATAACAGAGTGAGATGCCTAAAAATCTCCCAATTTCTTTCTGTCTTCATTATATGAAAATAATCCCCAGTATCCATTTAAAGGTCAAGTATATCTAAGTCAGAGTTACAAACCTGCACGCTAATTCCTTTTATAACTGATCTCCAAGCAAGTAGCCTGGGGATAATATTTCAATGACATTCCTCTGTGATAATGCTCCTTGTTGTAAAAAAAAAAAAAATTCATTTTTAAAATTTCTATGCCTTGATTAAATAGATGCTGTACAATACATCCCATAATGAATGACACAAATGAAAAAATATTACTCCGTGATACATTGTGTTATTGGTAGATCTGATGAAATGGAGTTTATGTTTCAGTAAGTACATTTTTAATAAAAAAAAGTTACTTTCATAAAATTCATATTATAACACTTCCTGAATTTTTAGGTACTCTTTTAGTTTAAAGAATACAGTTTGATTTTCAAACAGACAGTTTCTGGATCCTGAAAGAGTTTAAATACCTAACACACACAGTCTGTTTTAAATCATCTGCCTCTGACAGCTAACATGGCAGTATTTGGGGTTCCCTGATAGCTTAGTTGGTAAAGAATCCGCACCCTGGTTTGATTCCTGGGTCGGGAAGACCCGCTGGAGAAGGGATAGGTTACCCACTGCAGTATTCTTGTGGCTCAGCTGCTAAAGAATCCGCCTGCAATGCCGGAGACCTGGATTCGACCCCTGGGCTGGGAAGCCCCCTGGAGAAGGGAACGGCTACCCACTCCAGTATTCTGGCCTGGAGAATTCCATGGACTGCATAGTCCTTGGGGTTGCAAAGAGCTGGACTCCGCTGAGCGACTTTCACTTTCATGGCGGTATTTAGACTTTGAAATTTTGCCAGCGAAATTATGGCAGTGACCTTCTGCAAGTAATTTTTTATCTTAGAATCCTTGGTTGGCTGAATAGAAGAGTCTTGGGGTCAATAAAGGGAGCAGAATGATATACTATAAATTATCATGAAAAGAAAGCACATTTTTAATTGATTAAAAAATATTGACTTATAAAATGACTGAACCTTTTGGTCTTTTGACTAAGATGAGAATGGTGAAATATCGGAGGGATCTAACTGAGTCAGAGCCTAGGATGCGTAAAACATTTTTTTTTTTTACTGAGTATAATTGCTTTACAATGTTGTGTTAGTTCCTGCTGTCCAGTGAAGTGAATCACCCCTATGCAAACATATATGCTCTCCCTCTTTGAGCCTCCCTCCTGCCTCCTCCATCCCATCCCTCTGGGTCATCACAGAGCACCTGACTGAGCTCCCTGTGTTACATAGCAGCTTCCACTAGCTATCTAGTTTACACATGGGTCACCCCTACTCTCCCAGTTCACCCCACCCTCCCCTTCTGTTTTCTATGTCTGCATCTCTATTCTTGCCCTGTACCATTTTTCTAGATTCTGTATATATCTGTTAATATATGAGATTTTCTCTTTCTGACTTACTTCACTCTGATAGACTCTAGGTCCATCCACATTTACACAAATGACCTTTCTGAGACTCTTGGACTGCAAGTGCTGCACCCATTGAGAGAGGGTAGAGCACGTTATGGATAAATAATGCAAATGACAGTGTCGCAGAAGATGTTTCCCTTTTTATTAAACCTTAACATAAGGTTTAATTATGTTAGGTGTGGTTAGATTAGCATCTTCTCCATATAGGCAGCCACAGCAACCATCTCACTGATGCAAAAATCGATAAAGAAAAGGAAAGGAAGAAATGAAGGCAGAAAAATAAAGACGGCAAAAGGAAGAGAGCTGGCTAGAAACTCCACAGTCACAAGTTATGCTGTGGGCAGAAGTCACTGATCAGATTTGCCTGCTCCTCCAGACTCTTGCCAAATGTAGTTAGTTATAAGCCTTTAGGTTCTTTATTTTACAGTTAAGATTTGAAACTCTGAAAATCTCAGTATAACTTTTCTGTGTCATTGGACAAGTGCCACATGGTCATTTTATAGAAGGACCGTTTCTCACCCACATGGACCAGGGCTGGGGGAAAGGAGGATGGTTGATTTAAATACCCTAACTCAGAATTTACTGTGGATTTAAAATCTCTGACTTAATGTTGCATTAACTGCCGGTGGCTGCTTTACTGCCTTTAAAACATGCATACATAATTGGATACTGTAATGCTTTGCGGGTAAAATAAATACCAACTCACACTAAAATAAATACTCTGCATGATGAAGTTCATGTAGACATAAATTAATCATTTACCAGTTAACCAATATGCACAGGAAAGAAATAGATCACTTATTAAAGGTTGCCTCATCTATAAAATGGGAAAAATAAAATGCTGATATATTTTACAGTGGTGCTGTGAGGGAAAATATATAAAATTATTGCTAAGCAGTTTATAAACCATAAAATGCAGTATGAACATTAAATTAATAATATTTGTACTAATTCAGATTCAACACCCTCTGCATTAAATATATCTCTTTGCCTATTGAAGCATACATATAACCAAGCTGAGGCTTTTTATTTTAATTTTTATCAGTGTCTTTGGAATTCTGCAGAGCATCACAGGAGTTACTGCTTATGTTGAAAACTCCTCAGCACCAACATTTCGAAGAAAAAATTCTTGGCTGTTCACATCCCCACCTCCGCTTTTTAAAGAGGACTTTAAAGTTCTCTCCCAAAGAGCCTGATGTCTTTCACGTGTATAGACATCGTAGTTATGAAGCAGATATGGGTGTGAATGTTTTGATCAGGTGGAAGTGATGAAATGCTCTGTGACTTGATTTATCCTAAATTATGAATCGAAATCGGGAAGCGATGTGAAGCTGGCGGGGAGGTGCATCACGCCTCTGTTGATTGCACTGACCTGATCTGAGCTGGAAATGTTCTGTGCTGGGACAGGAGCACAGCCCAAACGGCAGGGTTTTGGGGACATCATGCTGCTCAAAACGTTACAGGCTTTAGAGATAAATCAAGCTCCTGTGTCTCAGCCCGAGTCCAGAAATGTTCAAGGGCACAAGGGAGAACTATGCAGCAAAAACATACTTCCCTTACTCTTCTACCTCTTCTTGCTCTTCCTCTTTAACGGAGTCTTATTATTTAGAAGACCAACTTGTACCAAACACTGTAATCCACTCAGCACATTTTTAACGTTGTCAGGTGTCCCTTTGACTCTCAATGATAAAACCCATCAGGCATTTCTCCACTCACTTCCCTTTTATAGGGGCCGTTAATATAGAAACACCTCCTCATCTTCCACTAAGACATGACAAATGGCTGGCTGGAGAAATCTGAAATACTGCCAGACCTTCCCTGTGTATCATGTGTCACCAGCAATAATAAACAGTGACTAATCTTTGGTCATGAACTATATTTATGGTTTTCTTGTCATCAGGAGGTAGGTATTTTCTCAAATCAGGTTTAAGGCTCTATATTTACATTAGGAACACGTGTGCTAGGAAAAAAGTCTACCTAAGTCCAAAGGAAAATAACTCTCCCACTGTCTTTCATTTAACTGTTTGTAGAACTTGGCATTTCCATTGTATCTCTTTTTTCCATCAGGATTCACCCAGGAGTGTTGTGATCAGGAATCTAATCTGTTCCAGTCCATTTACCATTTTGGTGATAATGGTCTCCTTGTCTAATGGGAAAAGTAACAGGAAAAAGAATATGGCTAAAATGCATACCTCTCCCACTTGAAGTTTATCAGAGATCAAAAGGAAACACAGTGAAACTATTTCCTAAATCCCAATCTTGATTAAGGGGATTAACATCTTCCTAAAGAAACAGAGCACCAGAAGAAAAAAAAACGGGAGAGGCAAATTAAGGCTTTGAAAGAAACAAAATAAGGTCAATAAGGCAACAATTCTACTTTAGTTCAATGTAACTAATATCAGCTGTCTGCTAGATACCAGCCTAAACCAACAAAAAACACTGCCCTCATGGAGCTTACATTCTAGTTGTGGGGGACAGATAAGAAATAAATAAGTCAGTTATACAATTTATCAGATGATGGTGGTTATCATGCTGAGAAACATATCAGGGAAGGAAAGTAGGGATTGTGGGAAGGGGTTGTATTTTACAAGGGTGATCAGTGAAGAGCGTACTGAGGAGTCAACATTTGAGGAAAGACTTGAAGCAGAGGAAAGAGCAGGTCATGTGGGTACCCTGGGAAGGACATCCCAGATAGGACAGAGCATGTGCCAAGACCCTGAGGCAGGAACACGCCTCCTATGCTGGCAGAACTGTAGGGAAGCCAGAGCGATTGTGAAACAGAGAAGGACCCTTTAGTCCTTTCCTCCAGCCCCCATGTCCTCAGCCTGCTTCTTGTCCATGGAAAAGCTTTAGCCAAAGTGAAAAGTGAAAGTGTTAGTCATTCAGTCATGTCCAACTCTTTGCAACACCTTGGACTGTAGCCTGCCAGGCTACGTGGGATTCTCCAGGCAAGAATTCTGGAGTGAGGAGTCATTCCCTTCTCTAAGGGATCTTCCTGACCCAGTGACTGAACCCAGGTCTCCTACACTGCAGGCAGATTCTTTACCACTGAGCCACCAGGGAAACCAAACATTAAGTTTAATCAGAGAAGTGAGAAAATGCATAAACAAAAGAAAAGCAATCAAACAGGACAAAGCATTAATGGTTAGTGACAAAGTTACTTTTAGTTCCTTCTCAAGGGCTATAGATAATATTCTGAGTCCTATCCAGTGAGGTTGTGAGTTATACTAAAAAACCCCCCACCAGGTGGAAGATGTTAACTACATGATGACTAGACCGTAGCCATGATGTAAGCTGCCACAATTCCTAAAACTGGCCTCAAGGAAATGGAAACAAATGGACCCTGGAACTGAATATTAATCGTACTTATAACAATCAACATGATACTGGTAATCATCTCAGACCACTGGGGACCATTTCAAGATGACTGTCAAAGCTGACTGTGCTGTTTCAGCCTGAAGCCCCCTCCCTCTGCCTATGAAAGCTCTTGCCCGCTGGATGTAGTTGGGAGAAGTGGGGAGGGAACTGGCCTTTGGACAGGAGTTTGCCTTCTCCTCTGGTTGCTGACATCCAAAAGAAAGCAAACTTTCCTCTCCATCAGCCTTGCCTCTTTAATGTAGATTGGGAGTTTGGGATTGACATGTACATCTGCTATGTTTAAAATAGATAACCAACAGGGACCTACTGTATATAGCACAGGGAACAATGCTCAATATTTTGTAATAACCTAAATGGAAAAAGAATCTGAAAAAGAATAGATACATGTATATGTGTAACTGATTCACTTTGTTGTATACCTGATACTAACACAACATCGTTAACTGTACTCCAATATAAAAGAAAAACTAAAAAAATACATTCTAGGGTGCAAAGGTGGAAGCAAAGAGATAAACTAATTAAAATGAAAAATTCAACTCTCCTTTCTGTGTAAGTTTAATGAATATGAACCAGAAATTAAGAGACAAGAATTCAAAATTATAAGCAAAGACATTGAAGTTGTAACTACACGAAGCTAAAACTGGTCGGAAGAGAGAGTTCAATAAAGTAGTCGATTCATTTCCTCAGCACCAAATGTCACCAAAGTTTGAAAATATTTTAGAATAAGTTCATGAATCACCAGTGATTAAACAAATGTAAATTTTGGGAATTTGAATATCTATTGCTTCTGCTGCTAAGTCGCTTCAGTCGTGTCTGACTCTGTGCGACCCCAGAGATGGCAGCCCACCAGGTTCCCCCGTCCCTGGGATTCTCCAGGCAAGAACACTGGAGTGGGTTGCCATTTCCTTTTCCAATGCATGAAGGTGAAAAGAGAAAGTGAAGTCGCTCAGTCGTGTCTGACTCTTTGCAACCCCATGGACTGCAGCCTACCAGGCTCCTCTGTCCATGGGATTTTCCAGGCAAGAGTACTGGAGTGGGGTGCCATCGCCTTCTCCGATCTATTGCTAAGTAATAGATTAAAAAAAAAAACTCCCTCCTTAACATGCGGTCTGGGTTATGAAAATAAACAGATGCCTATTATGATGTTGGAATTGTCTCAAGTACTTTTTGGTCCTGGAAGCCAAAAAACCCAAAAAAGACCACTTGAGAAACAAAAATCAAGACCTTTCATTTGGAACTAAAGGAAACTTGAAAAGTTAAGAATGTAAATCAGCAAGAAAGATGAAGGGAGTCATAGTTTGGACTATTCGTGTTTTTATTTTCAAATTTAAAACATGACTAATTCTGATAGAAGGTGAATTTAGCTTTGCAATCGTCCTTCCTGGCAGTCAGAATTATTAGGTTATGAAACAGAGCTCTCTTCATTTCTCCTGGGCGGTTTAGGTTTGGAACAATTGGACCTGAAAAAGTGTCAAAATTCACAGTAGGAGTGCCTACTCAAAGCACCATTTCTCTCTGAAGTAGGTTACTACATTCACCTAGGGAAATTTCTATTGAATTATAATTAGGTGGCTAATTAAAAAGTGGATTACCAACTATATTAAAATATGAGGGAAAAATGTGCACATCATTCATTCTTTAATTTAGAAAATCCACTGCTTCCTTAAAAAATTCTCACTGGAAAATTCCATATATAATACCCATGTTTTCTTTTTTTCTTTTAAATCAAATTTATTGAGACAAGTCTAGGATTTTGTTTGTTGAGGTAATAGAACTAATTTGAGCTTCCCCATTAATAGAAAACATGCCTCTACATCATAGTTATATTGTTCTTTAGAATGAGAACTGCTGGCTCTGAAAAATAGTGCAAGGTTCCTAGAAGAAATAATCATAATGAAAATAACTGCTACCATTTAGTCACTGCTAATATATATTAAATTCTAGATGTCTCGTTTAATTCTCAGTAACTCTATGTTACTGAGAGAATTACAGTTGTCACCTAATATACCTATTACCCATGTTACAGTAATTTTATGCCTATTAAACAGATAAGGGAACTAAACTCAGAGAAGTTAGGCAAATTATTCAAAATCACACAGCTTAATGGTGTGAAATCCAAGTTCAGATCTTTCTGACCTAAGAAAGTGAAAGTCGCTCAGTCCTGTCTGACTGTTTGCCACCCCATGGACTATACAGTCCATGGAATTCTCCAGGCTGGATGGAATACTGGAGTGGGTAGCCTTTCCCCTCTCCAGGGCATCTTCCCAACCCAGGGATCAATCTCAGGTCTCCCACATTGCAGGTGGATTCTTTACCAGCTGAGCCACTAGGGAAGCCCAAGAATACTGGAGTGGGTAAACTATCCCTTCTCCAGCGGATCTGCCCGACCCAGGAATCAAACCAGGATCTCCTGCATTGTAGGTGGATTCTTTACCAAAACAATCTTGTATTAAGCAAGAATTTTGCCTTCCTTAAGATATTTTAGCATTAAGCTAAAACTATATGGTTGCAGTCAACTGATTTTGAAACTGATACTGTTCATGTACCATATAAGCAGTTAATCAGGATCTTTTATTAATGAGAAGACCATATTTCCTAGCCATGTGTCCATTTGTACTTTATTTTATAAAGTAAATGACTGTCAGGAGACTCCTCAGCTATTACTAACAGCAAAAGTTAAAAAGAAAAAGTCACCTATTACTATAGGTTATTATTTGTCTTTCCCTATTTTCTTCTAATTTCTAAGAAAGTAAAAATTAAATGATAGCCCTTGAACTTTGGTATGATACAATTTATGAGCCTGCTACCTTAGTCACATATTAAGTGGGTCAGTCTATTTCTAAAAACACTTAAAAATTGGCCGCCCCAAGCAGATGACTTAGCAGACAGGCACAACTGACTGCTGGGTTGGGCTTCCTGAATTGCTTACTCAGTCCCCATACCAGGCAGGTGACTTGGAGTTCTTTCTCAAATAATGAAAGCCATAACATCGTAACTATGCTAATTTTTACTGGAGAGCCTGTTGTATGTCAGACACTGTGCTCATTGCATATATTACTTCACTTTGCTCCAGGATTTCTCAGTTGTGGTTCCACCTTTTGGGCTGGATGAGTTTTTCTTGGTGGCGGGTGGCAGGTGGTGGGGCGGTGGCGGTGGTTGGGGGTGTCCTGTGCGTCCTGGGAAGATTTGAAACATCCTTGGCCTCTACTCCCCAGATGTCAGCACACATACCTCCTCCAGTTGTGATAGCTGAGGCCATCTCCAGATATTGCTAAATGTCTCCTGAAGGGCAGAATCATCCCTAGTAGAGAGAGAGCCTCTCTGTTTTACTCCCTCAACAGTTTGAGGGAGATGAGTACTATTCGATTAGTAATATGGCTGATGGGGAAACTGGGACTACAAGAGGTTTAAGGCTCGCAGTTAGTAAATTACAGAGCACACAGATCACCTATCTCTTGAATGCTATTTTTCTACGGCTGAAACTCACACGTGAAGATCTGCCCTCTTTCCCATCCTCTTATTTATTTATTCATTTGACTGCGCCAGATCTTAGTTGCAGCATGTGAGATCTAGTGCCCTGATCAGGGATTGAACCTGCGCCTCCTGCACTGAGAGTGTGGCATCTTACCCACTGGGCCACCAGGGAAGCCCCTTTCCCACCCTCTTCACGCCTGTATTTCACTGTGGGGTGGAGCAGTGGGGAAGAAGAGATGGTGCATGAGCACAGAATTTCTATGGTACAGATTAATTCCACTTTAATTGGAATTTTGAAAACTAATGAAAAAAATTACAAGTGTTACATGATCCATTCTCAGGGTTTTTGAATCGATCTGATTTGATTCTTCCCAATTAGCATGCCATTATGGAGGAGTATTATGTTGAGAATCAATATTACACTAAACACTAATATTTTATTCAGTATTAAAAATTTATACAAATGGTAATACAAGTGCTTTATTCCTACTTTCTCTAAATGAGAAGAAATGCTTCCTTAGGGCAATTCCAGCTACAAAGAAAATGTTATCTTCTGAGGAGACTATTGGTATTACATTTGACATAAATCATTGCTTACATGAATCAGTAAGATTTAATTGAATGAAATTTATTTTATTGTAAAGTGTGCATATTTTTCAGGATGTCAGATTGTTTTCCTTTTTATACCTATAGTGTAATCCCATGTTAAGATGACAATAAAATGACATTATTGTGCAGTACTGCTAATCCGGACAAAATATAACTGTCACATAATGATTGTAGGATATGATTTTTTTCTTCTTCTGTTTTTTTTCTATTACTAACCTTTTTTTGAGTTAGATATAGTCTTAGACTGGAATTTTAATCTACATCCTGATTCTGCATCTTATATCTTCTTTGCAAAGAGGAATTAATAAGCCTAATAGATAAACAGTATACTAGATAAACATCTAATAAATAACCACCTAGACAGAGGTCACTTAGGTGTGGTTTAAAACAGATATTTCAAATCTGCTTTCTGAATTGGGTCCCTTTGTACCTCTCCCAGCATCTGGCCTTGCCGTGGTCTCTGGTTTTAGACCCTGGGTCCCCTGCATCCATCCTCCCATTCTCCCTTGCCTCTCCCTTCATCTTGCCTATCTGTCTGTTGCTTCTTCCCCTACAACTTCAATAGCATCTTCAAATTTCCAAACTAGGGTAGCAACCATGAGATTACCATAGTTTTGATCTCATGAAGGCATTTATGATTTTTTAAATAACTTACATACTTAAATCCCCAATTTCTCATATATTTTAAAACCATAAGGAAACTATGCCTTTTAAAACATACCTAACTTTGTGAATTACTATACTTTGTTCTTCAGTATTAGAAAAGTTTTGCTCCATATTTTAGTAATCTCCCAGTTGGGTTGGCAAGATCAGTATGTTAATATGCACATACTTTGAAAAAGCTAGTCTTCAGGAAAAGGACGCTTATAATTCCAAAGGCATATTAGAAGTTAAAAACTGCCATGTAAAATCTAAGCAGGAAAAAGAAACATTGATTAAATAAAGCTAACTGAAAAATTAGAAATTGAAGGTATGTTCAGCATGGCAATCAGTTACAAACAGGAAAATTTAAGAAAACATTTAATTGGTTGACTTTTCTAAAATATTGATTGGATTTCATTAATAAGCATTTTATGCATATGGCTATTCTGAAAGTTTCTTTAAAAATGAAAGACTTATGCCTTAATGAGACATATTATCACATGAACATATTTGAATCTGGCTTATGAAAAATAGGACTTTAGAATTTAAAATGTGTGCCTAAAATGCAAATATATTTAATTAACTGAAAACCCATAAGACAGGACTTCTTCAAATAAGAAATTACTTCAGGGACTAATCATGTAAATAGGATCCTGATTCATTAGCACAAATACCCATATGAGAGAAGGATAAGCAAATTTTATTCTTTAGGTTATTTATGCACACGTGGTAATAGCTCATTAATTTAAGAATTCAATAAATTTAAAATCTTTTGATAATTTGCTCATGAGCTGGGCTGATGTTTACCTTTTTTTGCAAACATTTTATTTATAGGTAGATAACATGGTGTTTTAAACATTTATTTTCAATCTTATGTACACTTTTTAGACAGAATAAGCTATTTTAAATGAACCTCAGGCACTTTGCAAGCTCCTACATACACCCAATCTATATGCTAATAACAAAATGTTCATATGATTCATTGTAAGAGGTCTCCTTACAATGGAGAAGTCTCCTTAAGGATTTCTGTTTTATAATGTTTTGTTGAAGTTACTAAGTAATAAAAACCACATTTGTTTAAAGTTATCTGTAATTCAGCCTTCCCACACATTCAAATATGCCCACCTCCCTAACTCATTAGAAAAAATGAAATTTTGCAATATTCACAGCTACACATCTAGAGAGAATTTTCCTTTTAAATATACACTAGAACATATACAGAAAAAATACAAAAATGACGTGTGAAAATAAATGATTTTGTGAGTGTGGACAAAGGAGAGTGAAGTGTCTCAAATCAATTTAAGTCCTGTAGGCACAATACACTGGTGAAAACTCGGTAAAATAGCCCTTTCCTCAAAAGGTGATGTCACTCACTTGGGATGACTGAGTTGTAATCACTTGCTTGCAAAGTGATGATAAGTTTTTCCAATTAAAGACACCTAGGCCAAAGGGGTGGATGCGCCAAACTAGGACATCTGGGGTGGAGAGAAATGCCACAGCACAGATCTGGCACTTCTAAATCTTGTTTGTGGCCGTGACTTTTCAGCATCCACATGTCAATTTTCTGCACAAGATGCTAAAGAATCTTAAAATTGTTTATAAAGCGAATAGAAGAATTCTTTTATTTGAATGTCCAAAACGCCTATGTAGAACAAAATGACTCGATTCTAAACCAGATAATATATATTTCACAATGACACACACCACGACTGAACGAATAAACTGAATATTCTCTATGAAACACACTGACGGCAAATCGAGATATTAGAAGTCATGCCATCTTCACACAAGAAGTAGTTCCATTTGTTTTTAACATTGTGAGAAGATTAGAACTATCCATATTAGTAGCTACTTACCATACAAAGGGGAGAAACAAGCTCCAATTCCATTTTCATGACTTAAGAATACTTGCTGAAAGAGGCCTCTTATTGTGTGTTTCTGGATATTTACACAACCTGGGTAGGAGATACAAGCACAGAAAGTTTCATCATCAAGGAGAAAACTTCTCAAGAAAGACTAGTTTGTTATATCAGTGATTTCTCATCTGAATGAGTGCTATCCCAGCCAACTGTATGCTATTTACAAATCAATCAGGTGCCCGTGAGAGTTTGAGCAAGAGGGGCTGGAATGACTACCGCCATTAGGGAAAGAAAGGGGCCGGGGCGGGGGGGGGGCTGCATCCCACTGGGTATTTGCATGAAGTGAAGGTCCTTGACTTCACTCAGGCTCAGTTCTTCATCCGCCTTTTAGGGTACTGATGCCAGCTGTTTGAGGGACTGCTCTCACAAGCAAATGAGACAATGTATAGAAAGATGCTTAGTCAACAGTAAAACTGTTTCATTTATTTATCCTCTGACTCTGTAGTAAGGATCTGAGGTGGCTTCCAAAAAGAAAAATATGAATAAAAATAAGGAAACAGGGACTTCCCTGGAGGTCCAATGTTTAAGACTCAGTAGATTCAACCCCTGGTTGGGGACTTAAGATCCCACATGCCTTGAAGTGTGGCCAAGAAAAAAAAAGGTTGAGAGTAAAAAAGGAAGACGTATACATGCTACCTACATTGGTTAGCACTTGACTGAAGGTATAGTTTAGACTTAAGTTTCTTGGTAACTTAGGGAAAAGGAAGACACAGTTTCTTCTTAATCTTCTATTAGCGAGGAAAAGATACATTACTTCCCCTAAAGAAGCCAAGTATTTTATCCTCTTGATATGAAACTCATTGAAAATTTAAAGCATGTAAAACATGATACAGGGGCATTGAAATAAGATGGATTATTCTATTTAACAGGAATAGGGCTGACGGCTATGAAAACTGAAGGGCAAAGGAGTACTTCTTTTTCTTGTTTGTGCTGGGTCTTTGTTGCAGCGTCAGGCTTCCCTAGTTGTGGCGCACGAGTTTAGTTGCCCTGCAGCTGTGGGATCTTAGTTCCTTGACTGGGGATCAAACCTGATCCCCTGTGTTGGAAGGCGTATTTTTTAACAATGGACCACCAGGAAGCTCTGAAACAGGGTACTTTTGCTTGGAGGTAGTGCATGCCAAGTTGCTTCAGTCGTGTCCCACTCTTTGTGACCCCATGGACTATGGCCCCCTAGGCTCCTCTGTCCATGGGATTCTCCAGGCAAGAGTACTGGAGTGAGCTGCCATTTCTTCCTCCAGGGGATCTTCCTGACCCAGAGATCGAACCCACATCTCTTAACGTCTCCTGTAGTGGCAAGCAGGTTCCTTACCACTAGCGCCGTCTATTACTGCTACGAAAATTGTCTTACTCCTAGAGACACACCTGATGCTTGAATTAGTATCCAAATCTCTTCCCTTGCCGCGCCTTCCTAACAAACACACAGGAGCTCCTGAGCGGAAGTCATGTTCTCACAGTGGGGAGAAATTTCTGAAGGAGGTCACTGATGGCTTGAGACCCTAGTCCAGTCAGTGTTCACTAATATAAATAGGGGTAAAGCTGCAAAGATAATGAGCCCAAATATGATAGAGTACTGACTGCCGCACAGCCCTTTTTGTGGGGCCATTTCAAAAGGGAAAGGTATATGATCTTATCATCATACTGTCAGTGAAACACATCCCAGCGTGAAGCTCTTCCTTGAAATCCACATGTTTTCTTGACTTCCTTGAAATCTCACTTAAAAATTTTTTTTTTCTTTGAGTCTCTGAGCAAGTAATAGCTGGTCTTTCTGCTGTACCACTTGGAACATACTACGTAAGAGTTCATACGCCCTGAAATGTTTGCAGATTTTCCACCTTCTCTGCTGTCAGGAAGCCCAGCTCCAATTAAAATATATGTACTATTAAGAAGAATTATTTTCTTGGCTCCGATGCATGGCATGTGGGATCTTAGTTCCCTGACCTGGGATTGAACCCATGCCCCTTGCACTGGAAGCATGGAGCCTTAACCACTGAACCACCAGAGAAGTCCCAGTCTCGCAGGAAACCCCTCTCAATTTTCTTCTTCTGGCTCCTCTGCTTCCTCCCCTTAAGCATGGGCCTTCCTTCAGATTCTCTACTTGGCAGCAATTTCATTCACACCCACAGCTTAAGTTGTCTTTTTTGATGATTCTCCAGGCTGGATCCTCCTCCCCAACCTTTTCTGAATTTGCTTTTCTTTTCCTGCCTAACATCAATGGTACTGTCACCCTCTGTGGCTTGAACACTTGGAGTCATCTTCGGTCTTCTCCTCCATCGCTGCACCTTCGTACAGAACATACCACCTGACTGTGGCCACTTGGCACACAAACGTCATTTCCCTTTTACATGTCAAAGGCCACTGTGATCAATAATACATCTAGCCTCCATCATCTCCCTTCCAGATAGTGGCCTCTTTTCTCATGTATCCCTACTTCCAGTCAGCATTATTTCCCAGGTTTCAGAGTGGATCCTGGTTTTCTTCCTAAACCCTCGTGCTTCCCCACTTGCTTGAAAGCGTCCAATATTTCTTTAGTCCCTAGCAGATCAACTCTAAACCTTCTCAGCAGAGAAGTTTCCAATAGCTGAGATCCGTACATTGACCACATTTAACATAACCTTTCCAGTCCTACTAAACCATGTCCCCTCTCTTGTAGCCCTCTCCCCAAAAGCTGTTTCCTGCCTCCATGACTTTGTTACTAGCTTTCTGCTTCTGAAATGTTAATCTCATAACACCCAGTTCGGACACTACCTCTTTCAGGCATTGTCCTGAATTCTTGAGTAGAACCCACTGTACCCTCCTCTACAAACCCAAAGATCCTTAAATGTACTCTCACTACAAGATTCATATTTATAATACTCTGGCTTTATTTTCAATAGCTATAAATATAGCAGTGCAAAGAGTTCTCAGAAAGCTTATAATCTAGCTAGGGAAACCCTGCTTTATTCACATTTCTAACTTCCATGGTGTAGTATCTCATGCTTGAATATTGTGAATGCTATATAAATAATAGGTGATTAGATGGTTTTTAAACGTCAGATAGCACCATGGAATGCTCTGAACACAGGGGTAAGACACCATTTTAGAAACTCTTTTCTGAGCAAGCAACAGTAGCAAGACTGTCCAAATTTTGAAGACAAAAGTAATGAAAGAGGACCAAGAGAAAGCCCCAATATAGGTAGAAGTGTTAACTTCTCTGTCTCCATTATTTTTAACAAAGTTGTTCGATCAGTTTATAAAAATCAAGTAAGTGTTTATACCTGAGGAAAAACGTTGCATTTTAAAAAATCAGATCACAGAATAGTCCTTAGGCATTTGAGATTATTACACAGAATATATCTTATGGCAAATTGCCCATTAGGGATCGAAAATGTCTTTCCAGTCGCTGCCTGTCCTCCTGCTTCATACACATTAGATAGTTTACTGTTTGCTGAATGCATGAGTGCTGAGTCATCCACTTCTCTCTCGGCAGCTGCCCTCCAATAGCTCTATTCCCCTTTACAGCCAAACCACTGTAAATCATTCCCATGCTCTTCTTTCCTTGCTTCCTGTCTGGTCTGGAGCTCACACCACCCGAGTCTCACCTCTGCCTTATTTCGGTGCTCACTGTGCTGGGGCCCTCCCTCCACTCCGCTCCCTTAGCGTGGGCTCACTCTTTGGTGCTGTCGAGGGACAGGGAGAGAAGTTGAGGCTGCCACTCATGCCACAGAAGCTGCTGAGAACATTCTCTGTAATGTCTCTGCCCACGGCCTCTCCCTTCCCCCAGCAATGCCTGCAATGGGTGAGGCCGGGCAACACTGCTTCATGAACATTCGGTTTATTTATGCTCTCAGAAGAGCATCATCGAGTGGGTGACAGGCAGCTCATACGGTCCTCTAGCCGCAGGTTTGCATTTTGTCTCCAAATCAGACCCCAGAACCTTGGGCTGTTCAGTGTATAAATTCCACTGAGCTACACTCTGTCTCTAGAGGTCACCAACATGTCAAAATGACTTTCCTGTCTACCGTGCCCACTCCCTGAATGTCTTAAGACAGCTGTAAACTAGGAACACGTGAAAGAGTCTCTGATGTGCCTGACCGCGGTCAGAACTGGTTACAGCTCTGTTACCCAGACATATCATTTAGGAATTTCTGTGTGTGCACGCTCAGCCACTCAGGCATGTCCAACTCTTTGTGACCCCACGGACTGTAGCCCGCCAGGTTCCTCTGTCCCTGGAATTTCCCAGGCAGGAATACTGGAGTGGGTTGCCATTCCCTTCTCCAGGGGATCTTCCCAACCCAGGGATCGAACCCACGTCTTGGGTGTCTCCTGCATTGGCAGGTGGATTCTTTACCACTGAGCCATTTCTCTTTAATTCAAAACAAATGTCTCCTTTCTCAGGCTTCCACAGTCCAGGCAACTGACTACCCCCACCTTCTCAAAATGGAATCCTTGCTCCCTGGCCCCCATGACCCAGCAGTCTCCTGGGCTTCCTTCTCTGTCTTCTTCTGCTCTTCCTTTCACGCTTATGCTCGTCCTTCACTTGGTGGCCATGATGGATCTGAATTCCTCAAGGCTTTGGTCCTAGCATTCTCTGCCATCGCTGACTTTATAACCTTTCTCTGCACGTCATCTCCATCTGTGCATCCTATTGGTCATATCCAGACCTGTGAATGTGGAGATGCGTCACAAGTTTCCATCTCTGTTGGGACTCCAGAGCTCTCTGACAAGCTTCACACCCATAACCAAATGTCTGCTTGCTCCACCCTGTGTCAGCTCCAAGATGTCTCCAGCTCAGCATGTCCAGCACTGAATTTAGCCTCAGTCTTCACAGACTTGTTCCTCTGCCAGTGTTCCTTGACACTTTCTCGTGGCCTCCGCAGAAGACGACCTATCAGTTTTACCTTCTGTGTATCCTTAGAATCCATTGACAGCTTAGAATTCATCCTTCCTCCCCTAGGCCAAGTTACTAGTACCTCTGTTCAAAAAGTTCAGCTGATCTGTGTAACTTAGGCTCCTTGCCAACCAGGACTCTTCATTGTAGCCAGAAACACTTTTTTGAAACATAAAATTGATGATGTGACCATAATCCTCTCCCTCAAAAAGCCCCCCAAACCCACCTTCTTATTGGTTTTAGGGTAAAGGAATATGCCCTGCTATGGCTAAAAAGCCTTTCATGGTGATAACCTCTGAGTGCATCTGCAGACTCCAGCTGTTCCCCGTGTCCTCCGGCCACTCGCCTCTCCTTCTCATGCTGCCCCTGCTCGCTTCTGCTTTCCGTAAGTTATGCCTTTCCCATACGTCACGCTTTCTGCCAATACTCTGTCTAGTTGACTCTTGTACATCATGCAGATCTCGTTTTCTAGGATCATGTGTCTCTCTTCAGTATCATTTAGAACGGCTGCATTTTCACAACTATTGTGTCATTCTCTTTTTTGAAATTATATATTTATTTACTTGGCTGCAACAGGTCTTAGTTGCAGCATGCAATATCTGTTAGTGGCAGCGTGTGATCTCTGAGTTGTGGCATGTGAAGCCAGTTCCCTGACCAGGGATAGAACCAGTCCCCCTGCATTGGGAGCGCAAAGGCTTAGCCACTGGACCACCAGGAAAGTCCTGTATTTGTGTCATTCTTTTACCCTCTGTCTTCCCCACCAGCTTGAAGGCCAAATGAGGGCAGAGAATACCTGATGTAATTCACTGCATCCTAACAGTGTCTGGCACATAGTAGGTGCTCACTAAAGACAACTTTATTGAAAGCTTGAGTGTATGAAATGAATATGAAAATAAACCTAGATTAAAGTCAGCAAGAAAAGTGTATTCATATTCTACTGTTGAAAAATTCTAAAATAAGCACAGTATTGAGATGAGTAGCAAGAACACTGAAAGCTTTAGATGGATTTAAGAAATTAAAGTAGGAGGCCTTCCTTTCTCACCCAGATTCAGTAGTGGGTAGACGGGAATGGTAGAGAATTTTTAATGAAAAATTTCACCTGGATTGAAAAGCAGCTGATTTTAGTACATAAAAAATATGCCAAGGTATGAAGGTAGTACTTTCTGATCTAATTCCTGCTATTTTTGCCACTGCATATATTGAACCAGAGCCATCACAAGGGCGGGAATAGAGGATTAGGACCAGAGATAACTGGGGAGGCAGAGGAGAGATGAGATTTCAAAAAAGGTTTGTTTCTGGATTGTGGCTATTGGGCTGGATATGCCTTTTTATATCTTTGCTTCTAAAATTCATGTCATTACATGCACTATAATTGTCTCTGCTTCCATATGGTGACAGAATTCTATCCACTGTATCAAGATCTCAATACATAGGCAAAGCGAAAATGGTGCATCCGTTATTTCCCCTCAGTTACGTTACAAGTACAGGACACCCCCCTCGCCCCAATAATGAAACACAAATTTAGTCATTTAGAATAGTATCAGTATCGTGAATGTACTTTTGCAATTACGAGAGTAAAAACATTCCACACTGAAGTAAGAAATGCCATCTGATTTCCATTTAACACAAAGGGGGAGAAACACCTTCCATTTAAGAATGACAAATAAAGCTGTCAGTGTGATCCATTTATAGCCCCTCAGAGAATGCCACAAATCCACATACTGTTCTGAGGAGCTAGTTATTGTATTTGCTGTGTGGAAGAGAAGACCTGGAAGTCTCTGACGGTCTGCTAGGCAAGGAAACTAAGGTTAGCTGGAAGAATGTGCGAATTTAGTCAGCATCCTAGGTGCACACCCCTTAAAGGGGAGCATGAAAGCGCTGGCTGTTGTCCGTAAACAGTGTGCCTCAGCAGGAGGGGTGCAATGCTGCAGGATACACCCTTGTCTTCTTTGTCTGTTCCCCTCCCCTCTGCCCTTGCGTTCTCGTTATTCAGTGGCTCAGTCATGTCAGAATCTTTGCAACCCGATGGACCACAGCAAGCCAGGCTTCCCTGTCCTTCACTATCTCCTGGAGTTTGCTCAAACTCATGTCCACTGAGTCAGTTATGCCATCCATCCAGCCATCTCATCCTCTGTCACCCCCTTCTCCTCCTGCCTTCAACCTTTCCCAACATCGGGGTCTTTACTAATGTGTTGGCTCTTTGCATCAGGTGGCCAAAGTATTGGAGCTTCAGCATCAGTCCTTCCAATGAACATTCAGGGTTGATTTCCTTTAGGATTGACTGGTTGGATCTCCTTGCTCTCCAAGGGACTCTCAAGAGTCTTCTCCAGCACCACAGTTCAAAAGCATCAGTTCTTTGGTGCTCTTTACGGTTCAACTCTCACATCCGTACGTGATCTAGAAGGGTCTTAATTGGCCAAATGAGGCCTCTCTTTATTTTAATAGGCCTATTGCTAACAAAAATTACAGAGAGGCATCAAATCTTGATTATAAACATCCACAGTGCTAGTTATTTTTGAAAATGTTACTATAGGTCATTTCCAGCTCAGGTACAAGGGCACTTATCAAAAACAAACAGTGGAAATATAATCTCTATTCCTTATTCCTGCACTCAAGCTTCCTTCTTTCAAGCAGCCGTGTGCTGTTAAATATATATACATATATTCATATATAAGTGTATATAAAATATGACCCTCTGCAAGGCATAACTGATTACTTTTTCTCCTTTGCATTGGCTGCTAAAAAACCGTGAATAAAATTTGTTACTATCTTCTAGCAAGAATGTTGAATTTCATGGCATAAATTTTGAGTATGAATCTCTCTCCTGGCCCTATCTTACATTCCTGGCCTTATTTTTTTTTTCTTTTGACTCATTTTTTCCCACCTATTTGAAATATATTTTATGTTGCTCTACAGTATGTATTTTTATTAGCCTTTCTCTATAAGCTTTAAATCCTTTCCAGCGTATAAATAAGATACACAACATTTATAGATAGCCTTTTTTTTCCTCTGGAGGGTTGCAAAATTTTCCCAGAGCAACACAATTCATTACCATAAATGAACATTAAGACACTGATGTTCATAGTAATTAAATTTTTTGTGATATTTTGCTCAATATTTCAGTTAGGTTTTCTTAATATTTATGCATACACTTTTATTGCTGAAATTCCTAGCCTGAGGTCCATGGACTCTCTCAAATTATATGCAAAATTTTATGCATATAAATTTTTATTATAGAGGAGTTTCATTTTAATCCAGTTCTGAAAGGTAAATTTGACCCAAAAGATTAAAAATATACTCTTTTTCACTGGAATAACACCAGAATACCAGATATGGGTCTCTTGGCATTCAACTAAATGACAAAATATTTTTTGACTACTTACTCAGTGTCTAAAAAGGGCTTCTCTGGTAGCTCAAATGGTAAGGAATCTGCCTTCAATGCAGGAGATCTAGCTTCAGTCCCTGGGTTGGAAGATCTTCTGGAGAAGAAAATGACAGCCCACTCCGGGTATTCTGCCTGGAGAATCCCATGGAGTCTGACAGGCTACAGTCTATGGGGTTGCAAAGAACTGGACACATCTGAGTGACTCAGTGCAAGTACAAGTACCTGGCACTGTTTTAATTGCTCAGAAAACAGCAATAAACATGTAGACTTGACCTCTGACCTCAGGGTACTTTTAGTCCAGTAGGGATGAGGGAAGGCAAGGGAAAAACAATGTGAAATATTTGGATGGTAACGTACTGTAATAAATAAAACAATGTAATAGAAAATGAATGAGATTGGATGGTCAGGGACAACCTCTCTAAGGAGATGTAATCTTAGCTGAGCCAAGCAAGATTGGAGGGAAAAGCATTCCAGAGAGAGAGAGACCAGCTAATGCAAAGACCTCCACAGAGATACAAGCTTGTTATCATCCATAAGTCTTCTAGAAAATAGGAATGGTCATTCTCTAAATTCACTTTTCAAATTTATTTTCAGTACTTCACTCTCTTTTCCTTGTTTTCATTTTCTTTGAAGAGTTAGATTTCCTAATGTGAGGGAAAAGTATCTTCAGAAAAAGTGCCATGTATTTTATTATACATGAAATTCAGTAAGTAGTTGAGTCTACTATCTTGAAGGGACTATGGGAGATGCCCTGAAGGTGCTCAGCAAGGCTGAATAAAATATAACTGCCATACATGTCAGAGAAGGCAATGGCACCGCAGTCCAGTACTCTTGCCTGGAAAATCCCATGGATGGTGGGCTGTAGTCCATGGGGTCGCACAGAGTCAGATGCGACTGAGCGACTTAGCAGCAGCAGCAGCAGCAACCATACATGTAACCATAATGTACTGTAAACCAATCTTGTATTGTTCAGTAATATAGGTTTATGAGCCAAGTAAATTCTAGGGCCCAGACGCTTTAATGTACAGTTTGAAACCCAAAGCTCTTTAGCAAGGCACCAATCATCCTCTAAAAGCTGAAGATGGATGAAGAAAAGGAACACATAATGAAATTTTTAACGCTAAGCGTTAAAAATTCTTTGAGATAAGAACACTACCCTATGGCTTGGAAAATGCTCTAAATAGCCTTGACTGTTTTAAAATGCTCTAAATAGCCTTGAATGTAAATCGATAAATTAGGATATGACTAAAGATCATAAATACCTCCCACATTATTAGCTGTTTTCCTGAATTAAATTTTTTATAAATATATTAAAGAAATAATGCCTGAAAGGTTAAGCTAAGGGTAAGGTCACAGGACACTCTGTGACAGTTATAATGTGCCAGAAACTGTGTGAGATTTCTGAGCCTTCCAGGTAAAGGCTAATCATTACTTCTGTTTTACAGACAGGGAGAAACTGAGGTTTAGAGGAAGCGAAACTGACTCCAGAGCCTCCTCAATGCCATCATCTCCACCATTATCCGTTAGTTCCATGAAGAGAGGAGGTTTTGTGAGTTACAGCTGATAAACTCATCTGCCTTCTGTTTAAAAGGCTTTGGGGAACGACATTCTGAACAATTCGTCTGAGCTTACCATGTGCAAATTAATTTCAGTACTAACCCAAACAGAACAAGTAAGACAGCAAAGCTGCTATTAAGAGTAAAAAAGGTTACTTGACTTTGGATCAGAGTAAATTATTTGGATTATTCATAACATACCCTCTCTTAGTCACTCAGTTGTATCTGCCTTTTCATGAGGCCACAGACTGTAGCCTGCCAGGCTCCTCTGTCCATGGGATTCTCTAGGCAAAAATACTGGACTGGATTGCCATGCCCTCCTCCAGGGGATCTTTTCAACCCAGGGATTGAACCCAGGTCTCCCGCATTGCAGGTAGATTCTTTTACCATCTGAGCCACCAGGGAAGCCCAAAAGTGAGGGCCTGCCCTCTCTGAGGCTAATCCCACTGAGATAACAAGTGTAGTACTTGCAGCAGGAGTGTACCATAGTACTAGGTACTATTTATTGAGTGAGTACCCAGTATCACACACTGTTCCAACCACTGTACAACTTCACTGTACCCTTGCAACAACCCCATTAGTAGTCTCTATTATTATTATTCCCAATTCCCAGCCCAAGAGATGGGAGCTTAGAGAAGTTGCCCACATATCAAAGGCTTCCCAGCTTGCTAATGGAGGGGCTTACACAAAGCCCATTGACCCCGGAGCTCAGGCTCCCTGCAGTTCCCAGACAGTATCCCTTTGTTTGATCAGGTTTTCTTCCTAATTGACATGTCAATGAGGACATTCTGTTTCCCCACCTAGCTTGCTTTAAACCCTTTAGAGTGCAGCCTCTCCATGATCTGGACTTTTTTTTTAACCTGTCCTAGCTAATTTCTCTAAATTACCTTCAAACCCTACGGGAACCTGCCTCCTCTTAAAGCTTCAGAAGTCCCCTAAGCCCACAATCCAGATTAAATTCTACTGTTCTTAAAGGCCTTATTCAAATTCCACTTATCCAAGCCATCTTCCAAAAGTCTCTCCAGCCCAGGTAAATAGCCTGAAGAGCTGGCCTCTGGCATCTACTGCTGTAGGTCTCTCTGGTGTGTCCAAGAGCTTTGGTGGCCTAGAGACTCCATGGAATTGTATGAGAGTTCTGTTGGAAAGTACCATCAGGAATGTTTCTCAGAGGCATGTCCAGAGCTTTTATCAATTTCTTAAAGTTTAACTACCACTCAGCAACAACTCTCCCTCCGTTCCCAACAGACACACACACACACACACACACACACACACACACACTTCTGGAAAATAATGACATTAAATGCTAATGTTTCTTGAGCAAGGTGGCCAGATTTAGCAAATAAAAATATTATATGGGACATGCCTTTACTAAAACATGATTTGTTGTACATTTTAAATTCAAGTGTAACTCAGCCTGCTGTACTTGATCTTCAGTCTTCTCTTTGAATATTCCATGGATATTAATGTTATTTCTCAACTACACAGAATACAATCATCTTGAGGGCAAGGGGCTTCACTATTTCTCCACTGAATTTAACACTCAACTTTTATTGCTAATTACTGATTCATTTTTCTCACCCAACAGAAACTTTTTGGAGTGTTCTTGACTTGGGGCCGATATCAAATCTAGTAGCTAAATCATGATTATGTGTGTCTCTCTCTCTATATATATATATATATGCCTTTTGCTATAAGGAAGGAGATGTCCATAGTACTTAATGAATGGATTTTGATTATCTCTTCTACTTGCTGGATTCAAACACATTGAATTTTTCTTTTTGTTTAAAAAAATCCTCTTAGAGGAAATCTGGAAAAGTTAAAAATAGACCACCATTATTATTGGGCCTTAAAGTGAGATCTTCCACCCATCTGATTGAAGGCTCATGAAAAGTGTCTGTTAAAAATGTAGTTTTCTGGGTCCAATTTCAGACCTACTAATGTAGAATTGTTCAGAATGGCTCCAAGCTATCTGGGTTTTTAAAAAGTCTTTCAGATGACTTTTATAACCTCTAAAGTTTAAAGACTGTCTTTTATGGCATGTAATACTCAAGCAAAAATTGAGCTTAGAGAAGGAAAGTTATTTTTGTCCTTAAAAACAAGCTATCATTATTTGGAATTCAAAGTATCAGTCATCTTTTAAATGTATCTGGAGTCTATCACACTAGAGTTGAATGTCCAGCACTGGAGATTGCCCATTCAGAGTTTCCAAGTATGTGAACAGAACTGGTAAACTAACTTTAGGTATTAAAGGCTGCCTGATGGATCATTAAAATAGTAAATGAGTCAATGAAGTGTATAGAGGCCATACGAAATTTAAAAAAATTATCTCAGCTAGGGTGCTCTGCTGTGTATTAATGCTGGGAAATTTAAGGATGTTCAGAATTTCTGAAAGAAAGCATCATTGTCCACAACTCCCTCTCTGTTGTTTGGGCAGTTCCTGATATTTTTGATTCTTGGTGAAAGAATACTGGTCTGAAAGTCAGAAGGCATAGGATCTATACGTTTGGTTCTGTATTTTTCTGAACTTGCCGTCTCCTTGTCAATAAAACAATGGTTTAGACAGTTGGATGGTCCCTAAATTATCTTCCAATCCCAAGTTTCAGTTATCATCCTGAAGTTGTTTTCTCTGCTGTAAAATATGGGGGTTGGGCCATGTGCGTGTGTCCATTTGTCCTTTTGTTCAAGGGCAGCCCTGCTGTCTCCATCACTATACTTGGATCCCCATTCATAATTCAGACTTAGGCTGGCAGAGTAATACTGACGGTACTTCATTTAGTTTATCCGTGGAGGGGACAATATATTGGCTGTTAGCACATGTCCATTCTAAGAGACAGTTACTCATTCAACATATATATGTTAATACTTATTGATCACCAGCCATGTGTCATGGTGCTATGCCCCCAAAATAAAAGAATGAAAACAGACAAAAACAGCTCTGGCCTCATGCTGATTATGATCTTGAGGTGGGGGGGGGGGCGGTGATTGGGGGAAGATAAAAACAATAACCACATGTAAACTGACACATAAATCAAACAACAGCAGTTTGTAATCAGTGGTCTGAAGAATCACTAAGGATAAGGATAAGACAGAGAATAACAGAGTGACTGGGAGCAGTGACTGGGAAAAGTTTTGTGGGGAAGATGCTATTTTCTTAGACCTAAAGGAAGACCCAGGATGAGATGGCTGGATGGCATCACGGACTCGATGGACGTGAGTCTGAGTGAACTCTGGGAGTTGGTGATGGACAGGGAGGCCTGGCGTGCTGCGATTCATGGGGTCGCAAACAGTCGGACACGACTGAGTGACTGAACTGAACTGAAAGGAAGAAAAAAAGATAAACAAGGGAAAGGGTTGGAGAAAAGGGTAGGACAGGGGAGAACACAGTCAGGAATCCCCCAGGAGGGGCAGCTTAAGGATTTGGCAGCCAAAATCCTGGACAGTCCCTTCTGTCTCCGATAGATAATTTTATCTAAGACTAGAGAAAGGGAATCAGAGGCCCAGAGAGTTTAGGGAACTTGGAAGTGCTGAGTTAGTTAATGGGAGAACTCTTGCCTGCTTCAGTCCAGCAGGTGAACCTCTCGGATCACAGAGCATCAGGGGGTGCCCAAGTGGCTTGGTCTAGAGGTTCAGTTTCCTCCTGTGTGAAACACACATGGCATCTACTGCCTCAGATTGTTATGGGATTTAATGAGGTCATGTTTCACAGTGCCTGGTATATCGTAACTGCCCAATAAATGCAGAATCTCCTGTGCGCTCGCATCCATAGCAAGTATTGGAAAATAAGTAAGATATTAAGTTACTTGGATAAAGGAAGAGAGACAGCAGAGGAGAAGTTCTGGAATGCTGGACTGGTGTCCATGTAGCAGCTGTCCATCTGAGAGGCTGAGTAGAGGAAATGAGAAGAAAAGGCCCTGCGCTGCGTGGTTTTGCTCACCCCTTAATCTGCTAGTGGGGAATCTAAAGTTGTCTTCAGAAGACAGAAAAGACCACCCACAGTAAAATTTATACTTATAAGTAGCATACGGGAAAGAGGTTTTACTCTAGGAGACTGGTAAGCAGAAGCGTGACACACTGTTAAATACATGCAAAGAGAACACTGTTATGTTAACGTGTCACTCAATCCACTGGGAACAAACTAATTCAATTATCTGCAGAGTATTAACATGATTTCTGTTGTTAAGGATGCTTAAAAACCAAGCCCATGATATGGGGAGAATGAATAATTTATCCAGGCAAATAGGATGATTTTCTTTGTCTGTGAACAAAACCGCAGATTGAACTTCACCCTTAAAATACCAAGAGGTGTTATTTCATGGATTTTAGCAGACAGCTTATGAGGCCATTCCAAGAAACCTGCTTGCCCTCCTTGTTGACTCACCCAAAGCATAAGGGAATATTTATGGTTCAGGCATGCTTGAACCAGGGCTGAATATTTCTGTTTCTGAAGTTCACTGGGTCCCTTTCCCCCCAGCCATAAGGTAAATGCCATTCCATATATAGCTTTTTGAAATGCTGCTTTCTTTATGATTCCCTGCCAGTGGTGCCTTATGGGAGAAATTTTATTTCAAAGTTTCACAGGATGCGAATTGAACTCATTATTTTACTCCAAACTCATTGTTTAATTGACAGGAAACATGCATTCTAAATCATCTTGTATGCATGGCAGAAGCAGCTACATAAATTTAACAATGGGTGGATTATTACTATTTAGCATATTTATGGAATTTTATATTCAGGAAGCATTTTACAAATCTTTTATTAGTTAATCCTTATACTTCGCAGTGCATCTGACAGGTGGTAAACAATGCTTTGGGTTCTAAATTGCCAATACATGAAAAGTTTAATGGGGGAAAAAAAAATCTACGCCTTTCCTCTGTGTTCCCAAACTTGCCAAGAGCACATTTCTGATCATTTTTCCTCTCACTGGAGACCAAGGCCAGAGGCCTGAAAAGCGGGCTTGCACCCTAAAATTTAGAAGGGAATATATTGGACTCAGTCGTGGGTCAAGTGGCTAGAACTAGAGGAAACCTCACAAGACACCCAGGTGATATGACAGGATTCCCAACAAATATGCAGCCCAGTAATGCAGCACATAAAAAGGCACATAAGAAAGAAGTCAATTTTTAAAACTGTACAGTGAATTTAGTTCTCAAATCTAACACCACCATCCATACCTGCTGGACTCACTATCTGATGGCAACACCAGTTACTGTTAATATGCACACATATAGAGTAAAAAACAAAACCTGATTCAAACTAAGAGAGTTTGTATTTTCTTTCTGGAAAACTCACACGTCTTAAAAACTCAGCTTCCTTCAAAACCCACCTCAAACTCTTTGGAATCCTCCAGTCTGCCCGCTTCCAGACACCAGCAGGGGTGAGAGTGCAGGGCAAGGAAAGCTTCTGTGGATCAGAGTTTCATTCTGGACCCAAACGTGTTTTACAGCCCGGGGCTTTCAGAACTAACGAACCAAGAAAAATCAATCTCGAGTCACCTGAGGGCGGGACACCAGGAGCGCAGATGCAGTGCCTACTTTCAGAGGCCCTCAGAGTGGACACGTCCACTCCAGTCTCTAATCTCTTCTGATTGACCTGACTCTATCCCTCTAATCCCTCAGGCCCCCACCCCCGCCGGTGTGTGTGTGTTGGGGGACAGGTAGGCGGGTGCAGAAAACACCCAGATATTTTTCAAGCAAACAAATGCGGCCTTGTGCGTTCTCTCGGTGCAGCTGGGCAGCTGTCCAGAGGTCAGTGTAAGGTAACCCAGTCATCTCCCATTCAAGGTGCAAGGAGATGCTCCGATCCCTAGCGTCCCCGAGTCTGCGGATACTCAGGGCGCTCCAGAGCCCCCCATAACCCCGCCCACTCACTCCCCCACCTCCGGCGCGGGCCCGCCCTGCGCTTACGCTACCTGGGGACGCTGGATGCGCCTAGTGGTGGCTCGCGATCTTGCCGACCACAGCCCGGGGCTGGTGCGCACGCTTTGTAAAGCCTTCGGGGAGGGCAGCCGACCCCGCCCTCTCCATTCCCCCGCCCCCCACCCTTTCCTACCTCGGGCCCCCTCTCCCGTTCCTGCCCCCAAGCGGCCTCCCTTGGTGAGGGCTGTTAGTTCCGTCCCACCCTCGCGGCCAGCTCGGGAGTCCTCCGGACGGGCGGAGCCCTGGCCCGCTTCCCTGCCTCTGGAGCCGTCGCCCCACGTGTGTCAGCAACCCCTCGCCACCCTCTCGGGACTTGGTTGCCCCGGGTGCTCGTGACCCCGCCCTTCTCCACGAGGGGCCACGCCCCGGAGTCGCTTCCCTACCACCCGCCTCTGGGACTGGGTGGGGCCACCGGCAGGGGGGCGACTCCTACACCTGGAGGCCAGCTCCGGAACGTTTTGGCCCTGTCCAGAGTCAGCTTTTTCTTGCAGGGACGTTCTGCAGCTGAGCAATGGAAAGTCTGCGGGTTGTGCGGACAACATAAACCACACAGCTCTGGGTCTCTGCGCTCTTGCAGCGTGCACAAAAATTCTCCATCATCTTAGGCGCGTTCGCCTTTCAAAGTCCCAGCCCAGACTCATTTCAGTGAAAGGGTTAAAGGAACTTAATTTTTAAATAAAAAGTCAGTGCTGGAATCCAATACATGATGTGTTAGCTCTGCCCCAAGCTTTAAGTATGGCTACCTGTGAATAATTCATACTTTCCAGTGACCAGGAATACCTAGGGCGGTCACTATGTCGCATCTCCACATCACTAGAACTTCGGGTCCTTTTACTCTTCGTTTTCATTTTCCCTGCGATGTGAGGGAGGAGGGAAAATGGAATGCAACAAAATCAATTTGAAGAGCTTTTAACAGCTGGTATAAAAGTTTATGGGAGAGGCAGTCTGCAATCATTGAAAATAAGATTCCGAAATTATCTGTAGACCTCACGCTTCAATTTTACCGTTTTGCTGGAGTTTGAGTAATGGAGGGCTAGAGGTTTCTATTATTTTTAGCAGAAATGATACTTTTCTAAGAATTATTAAATTGATTAAATGTATAATGTTATGATATCATGTCAGAGCAGAGTAAAACTATCTATAGAAGACTCTAGCAGCCTGCTGATAGCATAGGAGACACAACATTTCTTTAAAGTGGTAAAACTGGCTTTGTCTTAGAGTTTAAATAACAAGTAAGGATAAGCTGGAAAACATGATAGCATCTTTAGAGTTCTGTTTGCCATCTAATGAAGATATTTTCTTTTCAGCACCCCGACTTCCTTCTACTGTTTCTAATAAGATGTCATTTCAGGATTGCTCAGAGCTTTTGGACATTTGTTCTTTCTTTAAATATTCAGTGAAGGTTCAAACAGTGCCTGGCCTTGAGCTTGGTGCGGGTGATACAAAGGCGAACTAGACAGAGGGTGCATACTCTGCAGGGGGCTTACACCTTAAAGGGGGAGAGAGAGTTGCTACATAGACAAGGGCAAACATAGTTCATTTCACCTGTGCAAAGCTGCATCTATCTGGAAGTGTGGGACATTAGGAAAGGACACCCTTCAAGTGGTCTTTTAGACTGCTCTTGGCTTTGAACCCTAGAATTTCTTCAGTGCAAAGACTGGGGAAGGTAGCATCCTTTCTTTCCTATCTCATATCCAGTCTATCAGGAAATCCCGACGGCTCCATCTTCAGAAAGTGTTCCAAATCTAAACTCCCCCACTGCTGGTATTCCAAACCAGCATCACCCATGGTCTATTATCCTGACAGAATTTAGGGTGACCCTTTGAAAGTACATAAGTTAGTTCATATCAATCCTCTGCTCAAAGACTACTCAGTGGTTTCCAGACTACCCAGGCTTGACCCCAGCCCCCAAGGCCTTGCCTGCCTGCCGCCTTACCTCTCTTCCCTCCTTGCCCATCATTCTCCCCTCCCACTCCCTGCACAGCCTCTGACTTTTCTATTCTTTCAACCCTCATATTCCTGCCTCTTGGCCTTTGAGCCTGGATTTACTTCTTCTAAACGTGTATGTAGAGGCTTGCTCCTCAGTTACATCAGGCATTTACTCTTTTCTCTTCTTTGTCGGAGAGGTATTTGAAATTTTTTCCTTCTCTCAACCCTCTCACTCTCTGTCTCAGATCTACTTAAGTTTTCCTTTTTATGTACACATGCAGGAGCATACACACTCATTGCTGTCTCTCTTCTAGAATGAGAACAGCAATTTGGTTATAGTGCCAGGCACATGGAAGGCACTCTATAAATATCTGTTGAAAGAGAGCATATAAATTATACTATGGACTGAATGTGTCTCCACACAATTCATATCTTGAAGCTCTAACCCCCGGTGGCTCAGAGGTTAAAGTGTCTGCCTGCAATTCGGGAGACCCGGGTTCGATCCCTGGGTCGGGAAGATCCCCTGGAGAAGGAAATGGCAACCCACTCCAGTACTCTTGCCTGGAGAATCCCATGGACGGAGGAGCCTGGTAGGCTACAGTCCATGGGGTCCCAAAGAGTTGGACATGACTGAGCGACTTCACTTTCAACCCCCAAAGAGTTGGACACAACTGAGTGACTTCACTTTCAACCCCCAGTGTGACTGCATTTGGAGATAGTCTTTTGAAGTGATTGATAGTCTTTTGATAGTGATTGAAGTTCAGTGAGGCCATAGCGTAGGGCCCTGATCTGATAGAATAAGACCCTGAAGAAGAGTGCTCACTCCATGGCAGAGGAACGTCCATGAGCACACAGTAAGAACGCAGCTGTCTGCAAGCCAGGAAGAGAGCTTGTATCAGAATCTGAATCCACTGGCACCTTGATCTTGGACTTGATAACTTCTAGAACTGTGAGAAACATATTTCTGTTGTTTAAGCCATCCTGTCTATGGTATTTTGTTACGGCAGCCTGAAGAGAGTAAGATAGATTACAAAAAAATTTAAAAGAAGGAGTTTCGATACAATCTACACTCACACAACTAATTCAGGGAATGGTGTGATGCTGTGATCTTTAACCAGTGAACAAACTTTGCAGCACTCACCAGAGTAAGCTGAGGCTTGAAGATTAATCTTATCTGGGCCTGAGAATAGAATAAGTATTCAAGATAAACAAGTGTCTTTTACAACTTCTTTATTGTCTGTCTCTGAAGTCATGAAGGGGATTGAAGCTCAGAGAAGAAACAATGATCAGTTAGTATGGTGAAAAATGGTATTTCAAAGAGAGAACTCAGGTCTAAACTCCATGCAAGTTCCCTCCTGGTCAGGCTGAAGGAGTCATATGCTGCTCTGTACCTAAAACATAGTCATGGCCCACTGATGTTCAGACAAAATATCAGATAACAACTTTGGTTACCTACCACCACTGTTTATACCACTGTTCTCCAAAGTAGGCTGTGGGGAGTAGATACCAGAACCTCCATTTATGTTTGTTTGTTTTTTTTAAAAAAAGCAAAAACATAAGCTTTTGCAAAATATGTAGTATACAGCTTGATGTTGACACCCTCATTTGCCCATAGGTCATGTGGTGGCCTATCTTCCCCTGCAGAGGTGTCTTGAAATTTTGGGAGATCTACAGCATGGAGGGGCCAACATGTGGTCCCTACACTTATTTCATTTTCATTGTGTTGAGTCTTACTGATTTTATGTGTTCAATTAAGGATTGTGTTACCCAGCTTTAAACAACAATTGCAACCATAAAATGAAAAAATGGCTTAAAAGGATTTAAAAGTGGCTTAGACAATTAGATAATACAAATAACACTGGCATGAGCAAACAATAGAAAATTGGTTGAATGGAAGCTTTTCCTACTGTAAGTGAGAATTCTTAGCTGTAATGGGAGGTTAACAATGGGAATGATCTGTTTAATTCAGTCTTCCAAGAAGCCAGCTTCTCTCTCCCATTGAAATAGTCAAGACATATGAAACAGGGATTTATATCCACTTTTATTAACAAGCCTTGCCTTAAGCATATATTGTACTTTGAGATATAGGCTAATGATATTATTAAGTACTGTGACTTGCAAGAAAGTAACAAATATGATGTAGCTCATCATTAAATCATTTTTAACAGTTTTATTTGTGGGTATGTTTTATAATGTATGGGGCTTCCCTGGTAAAGAATCTGCCTGCGAAGTGGGAGACCTAGGTTCAATCCCTGGGTCAGAAAGATTCCCTGGAGAAGGGAATGGCTACCCACTCCAGTATTCTTTCCTGGAGAATTCCATGGACAGAGAAGCCTGGCAGGCTCAAAGAGGCTTCCCCTCTTTGACCATGGGGTAAACAAAGAGTCAGACATGACTGAGTGACTTAACACTTTGGCTTTCACCTTATGATGTATAATAGTAAATATAATAAGCCACCTGATGAATAAATCGGTAGATGGATAAATATTGAGGATATACACAGAACATTTTAAACTGATAGAGTATCCTTTTGGAGCAGTTTGGAAACACTGATTTATATCACCAGGGGTAAAATAATTTACTAGAACCCCAAACCCTAGTCCTGAAAGAAAAGAACAGATCAAACTAACTTCTTATTCACAGAATACCAACTTCAGAGGATGAATTATCCAGAACCCTTTAAAATCTTTCTTCTCCCAATTGCATTTTGAGCATTCTAAAATTTCAAGGGAAATAAGAAACCTTGTTAGTTTGCTACAATATTTGGCAGAAAAGATTAAAATTTCAAAAAAAAAAAAGTTTGGGGTTTACTTAGCGGTGTTGGTTACCCTGTTCTGTATGACTTTGTATTCATCCACCCTCTTCAGTGTTTTTTTTCTTACTATGGAATGTGCCCATAGAGCCTGCAATTTGAAATAATATTAAAACACATTCAAACTCCTCTCACTGCTCTTTTCCATGTATTAAAATGGTTTGTTCCATTATTTTCAAGCTCTCAAAAAAGAAAAAATCCCCTTCCCCATTCTAAAACTTCAAGTGCTTCTCTGCATGGTAAATTTATACCATTTCCATTTTGAGCAACCAATATTATATAATAACAGGAATCAGCATATCTTTAGTAGAAGAACTATCTGTTTAGCTCTGTTTTCTTTGATGAGTATCATCGCATCATAACGTTTTTGAGGGTGAAGGGGAGACTTGGCTAGAGTTCCTTGTGTGAATGAAGATGCTAAAGCTCAGAACATCAGAGAGGCAGCCTGCTGGATCCCACGAGAGCTGAGACGAGACCCCCAAACCTTCTGATTCTTGTTCTGAGTACTGTCCACTGTGATAGCCACCTCAGAGGGAGCTCGGTAAGGATGTAGTTTTTCTTTGCAAATCTGCGTTAGAGAAAGTAGGCTACCTTGGACCCTGCCTCACTGTATCCATACATATATGTGTCAGGCAGCCCAGGAGGCTTGAATTCCCCAAAGACCCCTACTGCAAAGTGTCCCCATGAAGGAAAGGGGGATCGTTCTCTCCTAGGGACTTGTTCATTTTGCATTTAATAAAGAGTGAGATGAAACTTCATAGACTGTCGTTTTTCTCCTTGGCATCTCAGAGTTTAACCACTAACCCACTGACAGCTGCTCTGTTCCCAATTAGAAGTTTAACCTTCACAAAAAAGCATTCTTTGGATAAAACAATCCTAATGAAAAAACAGGATTAAAAATATCAGTAAGACAAAGGCAGGCAGAGAATTTTAAACTGGTTGGTGGGGATGATTGGTTACTACTTAGCAATAATATCTAATGGTTTGGTAGAAAAGTTTCAAGGCAAGTGATGGGAACCTAATTTCCTGAGGTACATAAAATAGGACCAAATAAAATAGTGAAGAGTGTATTGTAAAGATAATCTAGTTGCCCAGATGGCCTTTCCCTAGTTATAGCTTTTATGGTTCTCAGGATGTGTGTGTTCTTTATTCTTTTATGAGGAAATAAAGATTTTCTTTTTCCCAGGGGCATGAAGTTACCCTGTAATTTAGTTGTTAAAATATTCTGAATATTTTTTCTTTGATATTTCTAGGACACTCAGCTTTATTCTGGAATTCACCTTGGTTCCTGTGTTTTCTCTTTTGTTGTTCAGTCATTAAGTTGTGTCTGCTTCTTTGCAACCCCTTGGACTGCAGTATGTTAGGCTTCCCTGTCCTTCACTGTCTCACGGAGTTTGCTCAGATTCATGTGCACTGAATTGGTGAGGCTGCCTAACCATCTCATTCTCTTGTCACCCTTTTCTCCTCTTGCCTTCACTCTTTCCCAGCATCACGGTCTTTTCCAGGAAGTTGGCTGTTTGGATCAAGTGACCAAAGTACTGGAGCTTTAGATTCAGCGTTAGTCCTTCCAATGAATATTCAGCATTGATTTCCTTTAGGATTGACTGATCTGATCTCCTTGCAGTCCAAGGGACTCTCAAGAGTTTTCTCCAGCACCACAGTTCAATAGCAACAGTTCTTCAGTGCTCAGCCTTCCAACTCTCACATCTGGACATGACTACTGGAAAAACCATAGCTTTGACTAGACGGACCTTTGTCAGCAAAGTGATGTCTCTGCTTTTTAATATGCTGTCTAGGTTTGTCATAGCTTTTGTTCCAAGGAGCAAGCATTTTTTAATTTCATGGCTGCAGTCGCTGTCCACAGTGCTTTTGGAGCCCAAGAAAATAAGAATCGTCACTGCTTCGACTTTTCCCCTTTTATTTGCCATGAAGTGATAGGACTGGTTGCTGTGATCTTAGTTTTATGAATGTTGAGTTTTAAGCCAGCTTTTTCACTATCCTCTCTCATCCGCATCCAGAGGCTCTTTAGTTCCTCTTCGTTTCTCCCTTAGGATGGTATCATCTGCATCTGAGGTTGTTGATATTTTTCCCAGCAGTCCTGATTTTAGCTTGGGATTCATCCAGCTCTGCATTTCGCGTGATGTACTCTGCATAAAAGTTAAAGAGGGTGACAATATACAGCTTTGTTGTACTCCTGTCTCAAATTGCACCAGTCCCTTGTTCCATGTCCAGTGCTAGCTGTTGCTTAACCTTCATACAGTTTTTTCAGGAGACAGGTAAGGTGGTCTGGTATTTCCATCTCTTTAAGAGTTTTCTACAATTTATTGTGATCCACACAGTCAAAGGCTTTAGTGTAGTCAATGAAGTGGAAGTAGGTGTTTTTCTGGAATTTCCTTGCTTTCTCTATGATCCAAAGAATGTTTCAACTTGATTTCTGGTTCCTTTGCTTTTTCTGAATCCAGCTTGTACATCTGAAATTTCTCTGTTCATGTATTTCTGAAGCCTAGCTTAAAGGATTTTGAGCATAACCTTACTGACTTGCAAAATGAGGGCAGTTGTATGATAGTTTGAACATTCTTTGGCATTTCTCTTCTTTGGGATTGGAATGAAAACTGACCTTTTCCAGTCCTGTGGCCATTGCTGAGTTTTCTGAATTTGCTGGCATAGTGAGTGTAGCACTTTAATAGCATCATCTTTTAGGATTTGAAATAGCTCAACTGGAATTTCATCACCTCCACTAGCTTTGTTCAGAGTAGTGCTTCCTAAGGCCTACTTGATGCCACACTCCAGGATGTCTGGCTCTAGGTGAGGGACCACACCATTTGGGTCATTAAAACCTTTTTTGTGTAGTTCTTCTGTATGTTCTTGCCACCTTTTCTTAATCTCTTCTATTTTTGTTAAGTCCGTACTGTTTCTGTCCTTTATTGTGCCCATCCTTCCATGAAGTGTTCCCTTGATATCTCCAGTTTTCTTGAAAAGATCTTCAGTCTTTCCCATTCTTTTGTTTTCCTTTACTTCTTGCTTTGTTCACTGAAGAAGGCCTTTTAATTTCCTCTTGCTATTCCCTAGAATTCTGCGTTCAGTTTGGTATCTTTTCCCCTTTTCCCCTTGATTTTAGTTTCTCTTCTTGCCTCAGCTATTTGTAAGGCCTCCTCAGACAACCACTTTGCCTTCTTGCATTTCTTTTTCTTTGGGCTGGTTTTGCTTGCTGCCTCCTGTACAGTGTTACAGACCTCTGTCCATAGTTCTTCAGGCAATCTGTCTACCTCATCTAATCCCTTGAATCTATTTGTCACCTCTACTATATAATCATAAGGGGTTTGATTTAGATCATACCTGAATGGTCTACTGGTTTTCCCTGCTTTCTTCAGTTTAGCTTGAATTTTACAAGAAGCTCAAGATCTGAGCCACAGTCAGCTCCAGGTCTTGTTTTTGCTGACTATATAGAGCTTCTCCACCTTTGGCTGCAAAAAGCATAATCAGTCTAGTTTTGGTGTTGACTGTCTGGTGATGTCTGTATGTAGAGTTGTCTCTTGTGTTGTTGGAAGAGGGTGTTTACTATGACCAGTGTGTTCCTAAGGTCAAACTTGCTTGTGATTCCAGATGTCTCTTGACTTCCTGCTTTTGTATTCCAGTTCCCTATTATGAAAAGGACATCTTTTTTGGTGTTAGTTCTAGAAGGTCTTGTACATCCTCATAGAACCGGTCAACTTCAGCTTCTTTGGCCTCAGTGCTTGGGGCATAGACTTGGGTTACTGTGATGTTGAATGATTTGCCTTGGAAATGAGCTGAGATCATTCTGTTGTTTTTGAGATTGCACCCAAGTACTGCATTTCAGACTCTTTTTGACTATGATGGCTACTCGATTTCTTCTAAGGGATTCTTGCCCATGGTAGAAGGTATAATGGTCATCTGAATTAAATTCGCCCATTCCCATACAGTTTAGTTCACTGATTCCTAAGATGTCGATGTTTACTCTTGCTATTTCCTTCTTGACCACATCCAATTTATCTTGATTCGTGGACCTAACATTCCAGGTTTGATGTTCTTTACAGCATCAGACTTTACTTTCACCACCAGGCACAGCCACACCTGAGTATTGTTTCTGCTTTGTGCCAGCTGCTTCATTCTTTCTGGAGCTATTAGTTATTGCCCTCCACTCTTCCCAGTAGCATGTTGGACATCTTCCTACCTGGGGAACTCATCTTCCAGTGTCATATCTTTTTGAATTTTCATACTGCATATGGGGTTCTTATGGCAGGAATACTGGAGTCGTTTGCTATTCCCTCCTTCAGTGGACCATGTTTTGTCAGAATTCTCCACTGTGACCCATCCTTCCTGGGTGGCCTTGCACAACATGGCTCATAACTTCATTGAGTTATGCAAACCTCTTTGCCAGGATAAGCCCCATGTTCTCCCCCTACACTTGAATTTCTGGTTCCCAACTCCAGATTTTAAACTTGTTAGTTATATTTCTCGTGATAGCCCTGATAATCTAGTTAATATTAGATTTTATGGCACAGGTTAAAGGAAAAAGTTGCTAAGATTTGGCTATAATCTGATCCCTCTAACTTTGATTCTTCCTCTTCCCCCAAATGTTGTTGTTGGTGGTGTTTAGTTGCTGAGTTGTGTTAGACTCTTTTGTGATTCCATGGACTGTAGCCTGCCAGGCTCCTTTGTCCATGGGATTTCCCAGGCAAGTATAGTGGAGTGAGTTGCTATTTCCTTCTTCAGTTGATCTTCCTGACCCAGGGATTGAACCCATGTCTCCTGCATTGGCAGGTGGCTTCTTTACCACTGAGCTACTAGGGAAGCCCAAACTTTAGAAGCTGAAATAGAGTGGGATATTTCTGAAAGAAATTTGGAAGTGTATCTGTAGTTCCTATAAATGTGACTTAGAAGTTCTATAACAAAATTCCCATGGAACATATAAAAGTTTTCATTTAATTTTCTTAATAGCAAAGTCTCAGAGTTTGTGAATTTCATATTTTTATGGTACTATGCCTTCTGGGTTTTATTACAAAACAAAACATTGTATGATAAAAATGACATCTCTGTCATGTCCAGACAGGTTTTGTACATGTGGCACCATCTTTTTTCCTTGTATAATAGTAGACAAATCCTTGATAATAAGGATTCTACTTCTTTTTCTCAGTATGCAGTGCTTAATACAATTATTTTATGATTGTAATGTATTCATTTCCATGTGTAACATGCTTCGTGAGTAGAAACTGTAGAGCTGGAATTTATTACAAGGATTATCTTGAATTCTGAAACCAAGCTTTTATAAAACCCATGTGAGAGAGGATGGCCTCCCAGGTGACTCAGTGGGAAGAACTCACCTGCCAATGCAGGAGATGTGGGTTCGATCTCTGGGCTAGGAAGATCCCCTGGAGAAGGAAATGGCAACCCATTCCTGTATTCTCACGTGGGAAATCTCATGGACAGAGGAGCCTGGTGGGCTACAGTCTGTGGGGTCACAAAGAGCCAGACACAACTGAGCGAGTGAGAATGTGTGCGCGCGCGCGTGTACACACACAGACACACACACACACACGCACACGAGAATACTTTACCTTGGGAGAATATCCCCTCTAAACACATGGCACCAATCAATATCACTAAATATTAGTAAATTAAAATCTGATCCTTCATCTCTCAACAGCTTCCTTCTTTTCTGGAACAGAACTGACTGCCAAGAGTTCATAAAATCTATTTGCTGGTAGGGGTTTTGTGCCTTGGACTTTTGAGGTACCTTATGTATTCGTATCTTTTTAGTCTCTCTCTCCATATTCATTGTTAAATTTGTTGTAATCTCTTCCTTCCACAAAATGGGGCTTCTGTACACCTAGAATTAAACTCTAACTCAGCACAGGCAACTAGGCCCTGTAGGAATCTGCTCCACTGATGGCTTTAATTTTCTCTACAGATCTTGACTAAGCTCAGTGATTCTAGATGACTGTTCTTGAAGACAGCACACTCATCCATGATCCTACACCTGTGAACTGGCAGTTTCCTTGGTCTAGAATGTTCCTAGCCCAAATTTTGACAAGACTGGCCCCTTCCCAATATGTCTTTCCTCATAAGCCGTCTGATGTTGCCTACCCACCCTCCCTGGCCTGGAGCCTCTCTGTCACTTTAACATATTTTTTTCTTCGTAATGTTCCTCATAAGCCGTCTGATGTTGCCTACCCACCCTCCCTGGCCTGGAGCCTCTCTGTCACTTTAACATATTTTTTTCTTCGTAATGTTTATCACTTTCAGAAAGGATGTTATTTTTTTTAAATTAATTTATTTATTTTAATTGGAGGCTAATAACAAACACATGAAAAGATGCTCAACATCACTCATTATCAGAGAAATGCAAATCAAAACCACAATGAGGTACCATTTCATGCCAGTCAGAATGGCTGCGATCCAAAAGTCTACAAGCAATAAATGCTGGAGAGGGTGCAGAGAAAAGGCAACCCTGTTACACTGTTGGTGGGAATGCAAACTAGTACAGCCACTATGGAGAAGAACAGTGAGGAGATTCCTTAAAAAACTGGAAATAGAACTGCCATATGACCCAGCAGTCCCACTGCTGGGCATACACACCAAGGAAACCAGGACTGAAAGAGACACGTGTACCCCAATGTTCATCACAGCACTGTTTACAACAGCCAGGGCATGGAAGCAGAAAGGATGTTGTTTCCATGTTTATGACATGACTTCTGTTAAAATTGAATTGCCATGAAATTAGAGACCCTGCCTTTATTGTGCATGCCTGTATAACCATTATTTAGCACAGAACCTGGAATTTAGTTGAAGTTCTCCTACTCCTATTATCACTTCAGTCGTGTCAGACTCTTTGCAACTCTATGAATTGTAGCCCGCCAGGCTCCTCTGTCCCTGGGATTCTTCAGGCAAGAATACTGGAGTGGGTTGCCATGCCCTCTTCCAGAGGATCTTCTCAACTCAGGTACTGAACTCAGGTGTTCTGTGTCTCCTGCATTGGCAGGTGGGTTCTTTACTACTAGCACCACTTGCCCCCAAAATACTTTTTTAGTGCTCTGAGCCCAATTTTTTGGATGTTTAACTTTTTATTATTTATTTATTTGGCTGTACCAGGTCTTAGTTGTGACATGCACACTCTTAGTTGTAGCCTATTGGAGTTAGTCCCCCAACCAGGGATCAAACCTAGGCCCCCTGCTTTGGGAATGCAGTCTTAGCTACTGGACCAAAAGGGAAGTCCCTCTGAGCCCATTTTTTTTTGTGGGGCTGCATTTGGCTTAAAACTTCAGGATCAAGGCTAGAAATTGATTATAGCTGAAACTTAATTTGTTGAAATTATTATGGGTATTATATATTCTGTTCTAAATAATTAAGAACAGCCCAGTTTGATTTTTCTGTAAAGTATCCCCTTTTATATGTGTTATTGTTCCAGTTTCATCCTAAAATTTGAAGGCCAGATAAACTTTATTTGAAGACATGATGTTAATTGGTTCTAAGATAATAAAAACATAGATAGTACTTGTTGTTTAGTCACTAAGTCGTGTGTGACTCTCTTGCAACCCTGTGGACTGGAGCCCACTAGGCTCCTCTATCCATGGGACTTCCCAGGCAGGAATATTGGAGTGGGTTGCCATTTCTTTTTCCAGGGGTTCTTAGGGCACTAGCAGATAATGCACAAACAGAGCCCTGTTGAAATCAATTTAATCTTTGATGGTTAAAAAAAATGAAAAAAAGAAACAATATAGTAATCATGGAAAGAGAATTAAAACTTTCTTAAAATTCCTTACACATACTTAGGACTTTGCTTTGCTACACTGAATTACTCATAGGGAGAGGGGTCAGGGTCAAACAAATATCTCCAGTGCTTGGACCTCCAAAAGTTTTAGTCCAGTTCTCTCTAGCCATGTTTTAGAAAACAAAGTCGAGGATTTTAGAACTCAAATCTTATGTCCCACTTCTAAAATTTACCTCAAACCCTAAATAACTTTTCTTTAAAACAGAAGGGACCAAACTCCCCAAAATCCACAACCAAATCTTTTTTGGAAGGATTGAAGGGGGGTGGAGGGGTAGTGAGGGTTGGGGAGGGAGAATGTTATGAGTTTAAAATTTTTGTTTTTCTTTCTTTTTTTTTTTTGAGAGAAATCTGTAGAGAAAACTTGGAGAATTGAAGGAAACAAAACATAGTGGGTCCTGAATAGGTTTAATTTCCATCTCGTTCTAAGGAAAGACACCTAGACAAGAACAAATACCTTTTGTAGAAGTCTGGGAATGAGACAAAACAGCCTACTCGGCAGGGACTTTGCAGCTAAAGGCAAATGAATGGGGTGGATCGGTGGACTTGAGCAGTTACTATCAGGTTTGCAGAAGGCCCATTGGAAACAGCTGTGTTAGACTACTTCAAAATTCATTTTATATGCTTTTTTTTTCCCCCACAGTCCAGTATATAATCTGTTAAGAGAAATCTGAGGGATAATTATTTGTTTTGGTTGTTTTTCAAAGATAGTAGTAGTCAGGATTAATTAGGTTGGTCTCTAATAATGAACAACCATAACTCTCAAGGCCTTAACACAATAGAAGTTTATTTCTGGCTCGTTCAGAGACCCAGTGGGTTTGGGTGACCTCAAGGCAGTCGTCCTGCTTGAGGTGCCTTGGCAGTCCAGGCTGTTTTGATCCTGTGGGGCCGCCCTCTCAGTTCAAGGCCTCCTTGGTGGTTGTGGTGCTGAGAGGGAACCCATACAGGACTGCTCCCTTCTCCAGCACTGAGAAGTGGTGCCTGTTAGCTAGTCTGGCCCACATATCATTAGCTCTAACCACTCACATGGTCCCACCTAACTAAGTTCCAGGGGAAGTGAAGTTTTCCACGTACCCTGGAAGGAGTGAAGAATCTGATACTAGTGTGGACTAGCTGTGTCTATCATTCTTCGAAATGGTATTTTTTTCCTCTTAAGTCCAGGATTTAGGTCAGAGTTCAAAAGTATTGCAAAGGGGGCCTTGACATCCATGTACATTTAAAACTGGTGAAAGTGGGTTATTGGGCCACCCAAGGATTACTCAAGGATTGCACTAAAAAATATTTTCTTAAGGTACATGTGACATACTCACTCAAGTATACTGTCCTAATGTCATCTTACTTATGGTCTATAGCTTCTTTCAGAATATTGACCTTTATTTGCTGTTTTTTCAACCTCCATACTTTTGGCAGTGGCTCCAAAAGGACTGGATTTAGGCTATCATCTTAGACTTAAATAAGTGGTAGATTTGCACTGCTTTCCTGAACTCATATATGAGGACCCCCACTTAGGTTGAACCTTATGAAATTACTGCTTTTAACCATTTAAAAAAAAAAACTTATAAAGGTGGCAATTTTATATGGTTCATCCTTTTAGTTAATATTTTTTTCACCCTTTTAAGTTAAAAATTTTTTTGTTTTTGGCTGTACTGGGTAACTTGTGGCTTCCCAGGTGGCACTAGTGGTAAAGAACCTGCCTGCCAGTGCAAGTTAGACATAAGAGATGCGGGTTCAATCCCTGGGTCGGAAAGATCCCCTGAAGGAGGGCATGGTGATCCACTCCAGTATTCTTGCCTGGAGAATCCCATGGACAGAGAAGCCTAGGGGGCTATACAGCCCATTGGGTTGCAAAGAGTCGAGCACAACTCTTTGTGAGCACACACACACATACAACCCTAATTTAGGTCTTCTACGGAACTTCGAGCTGATCTGAAGCAAGTACTTTGTACATAGAAATTTGAATTGTAGGCATTATTGTTTCTACACAGCCTCTTCAACCATGACCTAGTGATTCACAACATGACAAGTGGTTAATGTTAGTGAATTATTTAACTAGTTAATTATCCACAGTTTCCTCAGAGCATGTGGTTCTTCCTTAGTCAAAGACTCATTGAATGTCTCTTAACTGCATGGCTTATGGTGATGAAAGACACCTGCCCTTCATTCTTCAGTTCAGCTCAGACTTGGTGGCTTCACAATAATACACCAAAGAAGCCTATTTCTTGGCATTGCAGTTTTTGTGTTGTTGTAACTTCTCTGAAAAACCACACATTACCTTTTCCTCCCCAGATGACCTCTTTCCCCCCACATTTGTTTATTTATTTTGACAGAAAACAAACTTACAGCTACCAACGGAGAGAAGAAAGGAGTGACAGAAGTATATTATTAAAAGAGATAAGTTGTTGAGTTGCTAAGTCATGTCCAGTTCTTTTGCAACCCCAGGGACTGTAGTTTGCCAGGCTTCTCTGTCCATAGATTTTTCCAGGCAAGAAAACTGGAATGGGTTGCCATTTCCCTCTCCAGAGAATCTTCCCAGCCCGGGGACTGAACCTGTGGCTCCTGCTTCGCAGTCCGATTCTTTACCACTGAGCCACCTGGGAAGCCTGAGAGAAATAAATTACTATACATAAAATAGATTAGCAGCAAGGATCCACGGCACAGCACAATGCCCATTTAATGCAATAGGTACTGAAGGTGGCCTACTTCTGTATGGTGCTACTTAGACTACACTGCTTAGAACTCCAGTCAATTCTGCCCACCTGACCTCTTTTCTAGTAATGAGGGTCGCAGCCATTTCTTGAATATGTGCCTTGTTTGCAGCATCATGCTAAGTGCTTTACTTACATCACCCAATCTTTATACCTCTGTTAGGAAAATAGCATAATTCTGTTTTACAAATGAGGAAAACTGAGGCTTGATGAAATTTAAAAACTCAAGGTTGTGGATCTAGTACATGGCAAAACCAGGATTGGAATCCAGCTCCACCCTCTATAGACCCTAAGTTCATGACTGCTCACCTTGCCACCTCAGCTCCACTTCATCTCAACTTCTTTGTAAAAGCAACGTTAATCAGTTGCTGGGTCACTAAGACTCTTTGCAACCCCATGGACTGCAGCATGCCAGGCTTCCCAATGTCCTCCACTATCCCCATGAGATACTTGCACTCATACAACATCACCTTTATACTTCAGTATTATCTATTTCAATTGAAGGGAAATTTTAGTTAGACTGGTTTTCCAAACCAAAACGTGACACTGCTACAGGTCTCAGAAGGTCTGAGTATAAGGAATTCTAAGCAAAAAACCTGAGTTGTTGGTTCTAATATCTCCACCTGGATTTGTATGTAATAAAAATAGTACTAAGAAATACGCAACTTTTCTTAATCTAAGTGTTCTAAAATGGCACCTGTTTTATTATTTCCGTAATTAAGAACAGAGAGAATAAACAAAACACTTCAAAAGAGAAACTCTTAGAGGGCCTGTTCCATAGAATATGCCTCATAGGGTCTTCAATAAGACAAACCTTTAATAAGTTTTAATGTCTAAATAAAAATGTGTTGAAATGGATCACAATGAATTGCTGTGTTTTAAAGGCTATTTGGGTGAATTCATATAATCTCAAAGTTCTTATTTGCTTCCCTGCATAAATATTTAAACTATTTAGGTCTCATAGTTTTAAAAGCAAGGAATATTTGGCTCTTCAGTTCAGTTGCTCAGTCATGTCTGACTCTTTGCAGCCCCATGGGCTGCAGCACACCAGGCCTCCCTATCTATCACCATCTCAGGAGTTTACTCAAACTCATGTCCATTGAGTCAGTGATGCCATCCAACCATCTTGTCCTCTGTCATCCCCTTCTCCTCCCGCCTTCAGTCTTTCCCAGCATCAGGGTCTTTTCCAATGAATCAGCTCTTCACATCAGGTGGCCAAAATATTTGGGGTTTGAGCTTCATCAGTCCTTCCAGTGAATATTCAGGACTGATTCCCTTTAGAATGGACTGCTTGGATCTCCTTGCAGTCCACAGGACTCTCAAGAGTCTTCTCCAACACCATAGTTCAAAAGCATCAATTCTTTGGTGCTCAGCTTTCTTTATAGTCCAACTCTCACTCCATACATGATCACTGGAAAAACCGTAGCCTTGACTAGATGGACCTTTGTTGGCATAGTAACGTCTCTGCTTTTTAATATGCTATCTAGGTTGGTCATAACTTTTCTCCCAAGGAGTAAATGTCTTTTAATTTCATGGCTGCAGTCACCATCTGCAGTGATTTTGGAGCCCAGAAAATAAAGTCTGCCATTGTTTTCACTGTTTCCCCATCTATTTCCCATGAAGTGATGGGACCGGATGCCATGATCTTAGTTTTCTGAATGTTGAGCTTTAAGCCAACTTTTTTACTCTACTCTTTCACTTTCATCAAGAGGCTCTTTAGTTCTTCTTCACTTTCTGCCAAAAGGATGGTGTCATCTGCATATCTGAGGCTATCGATATTTCTCCCGGCAATCTTCATTCTGGCTTCTGCTTCATCCAGTCCAGCATTTCTCGTGATGTACTCTGCATACAAGTTAAATAAGCAGGGTGACAATATACAGCCTTGACGTACTCCTTTTCCTATTTGGAACCAGTCTGTTGTTCCATGACCAGTTCTCACTGTTGCTTCCTGACCTGCATACAGATTTTTCCAAAGGCAGGTCAGGTGGTCTGGTGTTCCCATCTCTTTCAGAATTTTCTACAGTTTATTGTGATCCACACAATCAAAGACTTTGGTAGAGTAAATAAAACAGAAATAGATGTTTTTCCGAAACTCTCTTTCTTTTGTAATGATCCAGTGGATGTTGGCAATTTGCTCTCTGGTAGGAGGGGTGAATTCACATTTAGAATCAAACCCTGTTCCTGCCAGAGACGCGCAGAGGGCTCAAACAAGCCTTATGTGCACCAGGACCCAGGGACCCCACAGAGACTGAGACAGAACTGTGTTTGAACATCTCTGGTGGAGGCGTGGGTCGGCGGTGGCCTGCTGCAGGGTTGGGGGCACTGAGTGCAGCAGTACATGCATGGCATCTTTTGAGGGAGGTCATCATTGTCTTCATCGCCTCCACCATAGTTTGCTGCTGCTGCTAAGTCGCTTCGGTTGTGTCCGACTCTGTGCGACTCCATAGACGGCAGCCCACCAGGCTCCCCCGTCCCTGGGAGTCTTCAGGCAAGAACACTGGAGTGGGTTGCCGTTTCCTTCTCCAATGCATGAAAGTGAAGTCACTCAGCCGTGTCCGACTCCTAGCGACTCCATGGACTTCAGCCTACCAGGCTCCTCCGTCCATGGGATTTTCCAGGCAAGAGTACTGGAGTGGGTTGCCATCGCCAACATAGTCTGGCCCCAGGTAAATAGCAGGAAGGGAACACAGCTCCACCCATCAACAGCAAATTGGATTAACAATTTACTGAGCATGGCCCCACCAATCAGAACAAGACCCAGTTTCCCCCTCAGTCAATCTCTCCCACCAGGAAGCTTCCATAAGCCTCTTACCCTTCTCTATCAGAGGGCAGACAGACTGAAAACCAAGACCACAGAAAACTAACCAATCTAATCACATGGAACACAGCCTTGTCTAACTCAATGAAACTATGAGCCATGCCTTGTAGGGCCACCCAAGATGGATGGGTCATGGTGGAGAGTTCTGACAAAATGTTGTTGACTGGAGAAGGGAATAGCAAACTACTTCAACATTCTTGCCTTGAGAACCCCATGAACAGTATGAAAAGGCAAAAAGATAGGACACTGAAAGATGAACTCCCCAGGTCGGTAGGTACACAATATGCTGCTGGAGATCATTGGAGAAATAACTCCAGAAAGAATAAAGAGACAGAGCCAGAGCAAAAATGGAACCCAGTTGTGGATGTGACTGGTGATGGAAGCAAGGTCTGATGCGGTAAAGAGCAATATTGCATAGGAACCTGGAATGTTAGGTCCATGAATCAAGGCAAATTGGAAATGGTCAAACAGGAGATGGCAGGAGTGAAGATCTACATTTTAGGAATCACTGAATCAAAATGGACTGGAATGGGTGAATTTAACTCAGATGACCATTATATCTACTACTGTGGGCAAGAATCCCTTTGAAGAAATGGAGTAGCCATCATAGTCAAAAAAAGAGCCCAAAATGCAGTACTTGGATGCAATCTCAAAAACAACAGAATGAACTCTGTTCATTTTCAAGGCAAACCGTTCAATATCACTGTAATCCAAGTCTATGCCCCAACCAGTAATGCTGAAGTTGAAAGGTTCTATGAAGACCTACAAGACCTTCTAGAACTAACACCCCCAAAAGATGTCTTTTTCATTATAGGGGACTGGAATGCAAAAGTAGGATGTCAAGAAACACCTGGAGTAACAGGCAAATTTGGCCTTGGAGTACAGAATGAAGCAGGGCAGAGGGTAACAGAGTTTTGCCAAGAAAATGCACTGGTCATAGCGAACACCCTCTTCCAACAACACAAGAGCAGACTCTACACATGGACATCATCAAATGGTCAACAGTGAAATCAGATTGATTATATTCTTTGCAGCCAAAGATGGAGAAGCTCTATACAGTCAGCAATAACAAGACGGGGAGCAGGTTGTGGCTCAGATCATGAACTCCTTATTGCCAAATTCAGACTTAAATTGAAGAAGGTAGGGAAAACCACTAGACCATTCAAGTGTGACCTAAGTCAAACTCCTAACGATTATACAGTAGAAGTGAGAAACGGATTTAAGGGACTAGATCTAATAGAGTGCCTGATGAGCTATGGACGGAGGTTTGTGACATTGTATAGGAGACAGGGAGCAAGACCATCCCCAAGAAAAAGAAATGCAAAAAAGCAAAATGGCTGTCTGAGGAGGCCTTACAAATAGCAGTGAAAAGAAGAGAAGCAAAAAGCAAAGGAGAAAAGGAAAGATATACCCATTTGAATGCAGAGTTCCAAAGAATAGCAAGGAGAGGTAAGAAAGCCTTCCTCAGTGATCAGTGCAAAGAAATAGAGGAAAACAATAGAATGGAAAAGACTAGAGATCTCTTCAAGAAAATTAGAGATACATTTCATGCAAAGATGGGCTCAATAAAGGACAGAAATGGTATGGACCTAACAGAAGCAGAAGATATTAAGAGGTGGAAAGAATACACAGAAGAACTATACAAAAAAGATCTTCAGGATTCAGATAACCACAGTGGTGTGATCACTCACCTAGAGCCAGACATTCTGGAATGTGAACTCAAGTGGACCCCAGGAAGCATCACTACAAACAAAGCTAGTGGAGGTGATGGAATTCCACTTGAGCTATTTTAAATCCTAAAAGATGATGTGAAAGTGCTCCACTCAATATGCCAGCAAATTTGGAAAACTCAGCAGTGGCAACAGGACTGGAAAAGGTCAGTTTTCATTCCAATCCCAAAGAAAGGCAATGCCGAAGAAAGCTCAAACTGCCGCACAATTGTGCTTATCTCCCACTTTAGTAAAGTAATGTTCAAAATTCTCCAAGCCAGGCTTCAATAGTACGTAAACTGTGAACTTCCAGATGTTCAAGCAGGATTTAGGAAAGGCAGAGGAACCAAAGATCAAATGGCCAACATCCACTGGATCATTTGGCTCTTAAGTTTCATATAGTTTTTGCTTCAGATAATACACTAAGAAATCTTTCTGACTTGTATGCTGTCTTAATTAACATATTAAGCATATTTTCTAAAAGACTTGTTGATTCTTAGGCTTTCAGATAGAATGTGGATTCATACCCATTTTATGCACATAATTCTTATGTATGTGATAGTAATTGGACCAGTTGATGGAAACTAATAAAAGCAACAATGAATATCAGATTTTACAATTTTTTTTTTGCAAAAGTCAATCTATAATGGATGTAATGCAGGCGCTATCAAAATCTTTGTGGTTAAATTTACTTTTAATCCTTTTTGCTTTATTATCTTGGCATCTGGAAAATCTTTGTGAAAAGAAATTAAACTTTATACACTAAAAATAAAACTGTTAAGGTACATAGTTAATAAGCTTCTTAAGTGTAAAATTAACTAGTTAACATCAGCAAATTCACAGTTTGAAAACTCTGCTGATAATTATATAATACTATATTGTGCTCCAGCTTTGATTTACTCAGTTTGCTAATTTCTCAGTTATAATGATTAATTATATTTTGATAGCCTATAATTCCATTGCAAATATTTCAGTTTGCACTCCCTGTATACTTTTGGTTTTAAGACAGTTTAAAATTATATGCAAACTTGAGTTTGGAGAAATAATTATGCAAATGCAAAAATATGATATCTTCCAAAAAGTGCAAGTTGATCCTCTTCCCCAAACAAAATAGTGAAATTGTCTGTGTTCCAGTTCTAGCCCCATCATGCATTAGCTGTAAACATACATCTTAGTCATTATTTAAGCTAAGTCTTGGTTTCTTAATTTGTAAAAGGGGCTAATTAAAGCTTCAGCCTCATAGAATGCTTGGTAACATTCACAGGACGATCCATGTTAACTCATTTAGTGTTGGCACGATAACTGGTATGAGGCAAGTGCTCAGTAAATCTTAGGCATTATTTTTATTAGCATGACAGTAATTTTTTTAGGAATAAAGGATTTCTGGCTCCTTTGAAGTTTATATAGACATAAATATGTCCACATTGATTATGTGGGACTTGATGAAACAAATAGTAAATATGTTAAGACTATTTCTAACCATTATGGTTTATTGGTATCATTTATAACAGTAACATATAGTACTGCTTATAATGAAGATCCCCATGAACAAATCATATTTGTAATAATGAGTATAATTAGAATGAATTAATAGCATAATTAGAATTGTGATGACTATTTAAAAAGTGAGTTAGAAAGTATTAACATTATGTATGTGTTAATATGAATTGTTTATGCCAATATGGTATCGTGAATGTGTGGAAGTTGTGAAAAAGCAATGAAGAAACTGATGTTGCCTGAAAAAGAGAACTGTATGTAGGGAAAACATTCCTCCACAAGAGGAATGGACATGCCTGAGAACAAAAATACATCATCTTGGACTCCCCTGGTGGTCCAGTGGTTAAGAATCCTCCTCCCAATGCAGGAGACACAGGTTCAATCGCTGGTCCAGGAAGATTGCACATGCTGGAGAGCAGCTAAGCCCAGTGCACCACAACTACTGATGACGCGCTCTAGCGCCCGCATGCTACAGCTGTTGAGCCCACACGCTGAAACTGCTGGAAGCCCCGCCCCGAGAGCCCGTGCCCTCCAACGAGAGAAGTCACTGCAGTGAGGAGCGTGGGTACTGCAGCTGGAGAGGAGCCCCGGATTGCCACAACTAGAGAGAAGCCCGCGTGCAGGAGTGAAGAGCCAGCATAGCCTTAAGTAAGAAAAAGCATGCCACCCTAAAGTGAAAACCCTGGAATCGCATGGTAAGGCAGAGGAGAGCAGAATATCCCAGCAGGAGTCTGTTCCGCTGGGGTTCCATGTTAGTCGGCCTAGTGGCCTGTTAACACTTGAAAAAGTCCCTATTGAAGCAGCATAGAGACAGTTTTCATGGAAGGCAGGCCACACCACTGGATTTCATATAAACCAAAACCATGCAACTACAACGCTACTCTGACTTCTTAGAATTGCAACTACAGTGTAAAAAATTCCTCATGCTTCCTCCCCTCTGTGAGAATTTATTAGATTATATTAGACCTCATTGGAGAAGGCAATGGCACCCCACTCCAGTACTCTTGCCTGGAGAATCCCATGGATGGAAGAGCCTGGTGGGCTGCAGTCCATGGGGTCGCAAGGAGTCAGGCACGACTAAGCGACTTCCCTTTCACTTTTTACTTTAATGCATTGGAGAAGGAAATGGCAACCCACTCCAGTGTTCTTGCCTGGAGAACCCCAGGGACAGGGGAGCCTGGTGGGCTGCCGTCCGTGGGGTCACACAGAGTCGGACACGACTGAAGCGACTCAGCAGCAGCAGCAGCATTAGACCTCATTGTATTCCACAAATTATGCCCTGATGGAATTATGAAGGAAAATACAGTTCCTAGGAATGACTGATTTTTACAAAGGTGGAAATTTGAGATGAATAGAAGGATAGAAAGACAATAAGTTGTATTTTTATCATCACAGATAATTTGTTCCAAATTTTTTCCCCTGAAAATTTTTTTTACCTTTGTTACCAAATGTATCCTTTATTTGGCCACTATTATTCTGAAACTACTCTTTTATATTTGTTTAATTAGTTAAAATTGATGGAAGACCTCCTAAACGTAATGAATAGGTACAGAAAGTTGGGATGAATCAGGCATAGATCTTACTCTCGAAAAGCTTATGGTCAAGGAAGGTTAAACAGGAGGAGATCAGACTCTAAGAGATGTACTGTGAAGTCCATTATGCTGTGAACAGGCAAATCACATATAAGTGCTAGCTTTTCAGATGAGGTTTAGGTTAATGATCTCTGGGCTGTTTGCAGAGATAATGTGAACTTACACATAAACTCTTCTTTGTCTTATGCTGTGGCAGTCATCCATCCTTTTGTTCATATATTAAACATTTATGGAATGTTGACTCTTACAGGCACTGAGCCTATAAAAATGAATTAACCTTTTATGGAGTTTGTGGTGTAGTAAGGGAGATATCACATTTTACCATAGTTTATTTACTTGTCTTAGTGCTAGGATTGAAATATGTACCAGGTCTATAGAGGTAAATAGGGTAGGTGTTTAGGGTCTAAGCATAGTAATTATTTTTAAGAGTGGCTTCAGAACAATCAGTTTAGAAATGCAGAGCTTTAGATCTTAGGGGTCATGAAATTCACTTCTTACATTTTACACATGAAGAACAATTCAGAGAGGATAAATTATTTTCTCAGGGTCACATGGCTTATTGGACCCAGCGCTGGCCCTTTCAGCTCTGCTGCGTTCCTTGTCCAATCAAGCCCATGGCCTCAGGAGGGTTAATAGTTAATGCAAACGTTTTATGTAGAGCCTGAGTCAAAGAAAACATGCCCAAATTGCTGTTTAAAAGGGAAATAAATTAGTGATATGAGCTGCTTAATGGCAGGTACCAGATTAGAAGTAGATTTACTCTGCAAAGACCAACAAAGGAATTAATGCAGTTTTATGGAGATATCACCTTACAAATTAGGGAACTGTTGTTATTCTGCATGGCTCTGCGGTGAATGCAAACAGACATTTTATAGAACACTGAAACATGTCACAGCTGAGGACAGATTTATAAAAGCAAAAAACCTAAACATCCAAAGTAAAGTGATTATAGACTTCCCTGGTGGCTCAGTTGGTAAAGAATCCGACTGAGTTCATAGGAGACCCGGGTTTGATCCCTGGGTGGGGCGATCCCCTGGAGAAGGAAATGGCAACCCACTCCATATTCTTGCCTAGAAAATCCCATGGACAGAGGAACCTGGTGGACAACAGTCCATGGGGTCACGAAGAGTTGGACAGGACTGAGCAACTAAACCACCACAAAGTGGTTGTAAATGGAATCTGATTCTTTTGCAACCTGGAATTCCTTGTGACAAGGATGAGGTACATTTTCAGTAAGGTAATGCTCCTCTTTGGCCATTTAGTTTTTTATTTATTTTTTTCCAGACAGGCATGTGTAGGCTAATGTTCAACTACTAAAACGATGTTTGGGCTGTAGGATAGTCTGTATTCTGTAGGTGTGACATCTGCTCTGCCATTGAATGGCTGTTGACATCGGAGAAGTTCCTTCACCCTTTGGAGTCTCGGTTTCCTCATTGATACCACAAAGTATGGAATATGAAAACCTTTGAGATTCCTTCCAGCTTTGAAATTCTGTGTCTTTGCAGTAGATAATCCTTGCCTGTTCAGAAAGTACAGCCACAAATGGTTAGCTGAGCTTTGTGTTCTACTTAATATGCACTGGTAAATAAAGTTGCTGATAACTTGGAATAGAAAGAAAAATGATTGCTCAGTCATTTTAATGAGAATGCTGAAAGCATATGCAATGGCTTATTATTAAACTATTCCACTAGTAGAGAAATTGGAAATATCACAATAAAAATTTTCAATTTTCCATTTCAGTAACTTTATTGAATTGCCAAGGCATATAACAACAGCCAAAGTTGATACATTAAATGTGGATGTTTAAGAACAAAGTTAATATGTGATATTATTGTTTCTCATTTTAGTCCCTTTCTGCCAACCCTTTCCAAGTTAAATAAATCTTCTTCCTTACTTATTGCCAAAAAGTGTCTTACGGTTTCTGATATTTTGAATATTTTTTTTTCACCTAATTCTGTATTCGTGTGCTAATGTAGTAAATCACTGTAGATTTCAATTTCTTCACTGCCAAATGTAATACAATGTCAATATTTCCTTGGTTTCCACTGAGTCTGTCTTCTGGTTTCTATTTTCAGTTTGTGATCCTTGTGTCTATATTTGGTAAAGGCTGCTTATGTTTTTCAAATATGATGTAAAGCAGTCTTTTGACAAAATATTTCTGAATGGAACCTAAAGCAATCTGACTTATTATAATTTTAGATATATACTTCCATAGGAGGCAGTATAATATTTTTTTAAAGGACAGAGTTGATTTCAAGTATGTTACATTTTAAGTATTTATTCTATATTTAATAATATTTTTATGCTTTTCTTTGATGCTAATGTTTCTGTAGAAGCTATCTCATTCCTGACCCAGATTTCCTCTTTGTGTTTCTCTGCCAGGAGAGATGACATTTCTTCTCCTGGGCTGTAGCCCTTACTTTTTGCATCATTTGTGGACCTTCATCCTGGCCAGTAGGGGACTTTGATTGTATTCCAGAGATCTGGCAATTCATTAGAAGGAGAAGTATTGTTAAGAAGTCACACAAAGAACTCGTAGTCAGTCTTATTAGAATCAGTGTTCCTTTACCTTAAAATATATTCCAAGTGCATGAGTATGATCCATAAGGAAGCATGACCTGAACTCTTGCTAGTATTTGGGGAATGGCTACCTATGTTGGCAACATTCCTCAAGGAAGCAGTGATTTCTAGTGAGCCTCAGTGGTAGTTGGACGGGAGATGGTTTTGCCATCCTTGAATTCCATGGGAGGGGTGGGGGAGTCCTCTGATGAATGTGACTCTTGATTTAGAAAAGGAAAGCTTCTTACCTGAAGAGTGGAAGAGATCGCCTCTGGAGAGTAGGAGATATACTTGCCTGAATTAAGTTTCACATAGCAGTTTACGGACGGGTTATATACAGAGAGTAAAATATTAACTATTTCTCTTTTAATTGAGGATGAGACTCAAAGGGGAACCACACAGCCCCCCCTCCCTACCTCACCCTACCATTTACTTCTCCCCTCTTAGGACAAATCTTTAGAGCAGGAAGAATAGATAGAATAAGTCCCAGCATTTGGTATTGCAGGATCTGTCTGAAGATAACAGCTCCATCCTTATGTAAGATCAGCCGGGCTTTGCCTTCCTTGCCGTTGTTCAGTTTCTAAGTTGTCCAGCTCTTTGTGACCGTGGACTGCAGCATGCCAGATTTCCGTATTTTCCACTATCTCCTGGAGTTTCCTCAAATGCAAGTCCATCGAGTCGGTGATGCCATCCAACCATCTCATCCTCTGTCGTCCCCTTCTCCTTCTGTCCTCAATTTTTCCCAGCATCACAGTCTTTTCCAGTGACTCAGCTCTTCGCATCAGGTGGCCAAAGGATTGGAGCTTCAGCTTCAGCATCAGTCCTTCCATTGAATATTCAGTGTTGATTTCCTTTAGGATTGACTGGTTTGGTCTCCTTGCTGTCCAAGGTATTGTCAAGAGTTTTCTCCAACACCACAATTTGAAAGCACCAATTCTTTGGTGCTCAGCCTTCTTAACGGTCAGACTCTCACATCTGCATGAGTACTGGAAAAACCATAGCTTTGACTATATAGACCCTTGTAAGTTGTATCTGACTCTCTGCAACTCTGTGGACTGTAGCCCACCAGGCTCCTCTGTCCATGGAATTCTCCAGGCAAGAATACTGGAGTATCCATTCCCTTCTCCAGGGGATCTTCCCAACCCAGGGATCAAACCTAGGTCTCCTGCATTGCAGGCAGACTCTTTTCTTTGCACCCAAAAGGGGTGCAAAGATGCATAGGAAACAGTCTCTATCTTTAAGGTGCTTCTAGTCTAGGGGGAAAAAAGTAACTAGGTGGTTATAATAGCATATACATAACAGAATAATCACAGTCATAAGGACACATTGGAGGAGCACTCATTTCATTATTATCCTCTACTAAACAGTCCAAGGGCTTCCCTTGTAGCTCAGTTGGTAAAGAATCTGCCTGCAGTGCAGGAGACCCGGGTTCAATTCCTGGGTTGGGAAGATCCCCTGGAGAAGGAAATGGCAACCCACTCCAGTATCTTTGCCTGGAAAGTCTCATGGACAGAGGGCTACAGTCCGTGGGGTTGCAAAGAGTTGGGCACAACTGAGCGACTATCACTTACTTACACTAAACAGTCCACAGCAGAGAAACTTGCTTTGTTCCCATTTTAAAAATTTTGTCATCAAGAGCATTCTGTATAACTGACCAAATTCATCATATTCCAGTACATCTTGGATGCCTTCTTATGACCCCTAGACCAACGAATGATGGTGTATGCAGTAGTCTCATACTGGGGAGGCTTTCTAGCTTACAGCATTTCCCTGGGTCTAGTCATCTCCTTGCCAAAGATTATTGCATCAAAGATTGAAATTCCTTGGTAACAGCCAATTGAACTTTCTTTCCTGAGAATTTGAAAAAATGTGATTGGAGTCATGCACATATGGGAGCCAGTTAGAAGCCTTAATGGAAGCTTCTAAGGAGATCCTCAGGCTTCTGCTGCTGAGATTCCCCAAGTCTCAGCCATGTCCTTGTCCTTTGTGAGAGGTGATTGTTCATCATCATTAATTCTACAAGAAATTCCTGTATTCTGCTAATACTTTGTTGAAGTATAGTTGGTTTGAAATATTACTAGTTTCGGATGTACCACCTAGTGGTTAAACATTTGTATAGGTTATATTCCTTTTACAGTTACTATAAAATAATGGTTACATTTCCCTATACTGTACAGTATATCCTTGTTACGTATTTATTTTATATGTAGTGGTTTGTGTGTCTTAGTCTCCTGTCCCGATCATGCCCCTCCCCTCTTACCTGTCCCCACTGGTAACCACTAGAGTGTTCTTTACGTCTATGAATCTGTTTCTGTTTTGTTGGATTCATTTGTCTGTTTTATTTTTTAGATTCTATCATTGCTCATTGCTCATGCTCAGTCATGTCTGACTCTTTGCAACCCCATGGACTGTAGTCCACCAGGCTCCTCTGTCCATGGAATTTTCCCAGTAAAATATTGGAGAGGATTGCCATTTCCTTTTCCAGGGGATCTTCCCAAGCCAGGGATTGAACCCATGTCTCTTGCATCTCCTGCATTGTCAGGCAGATTCTTTACCAACGAGCCACCTGGGAATCCATTTAGATTCTGTACATAAATGATAACATAGAGTATTTGACTTTCTCTGTCTGATTTCACTAAGCATATCTTCTAGGTCCACCACATTGTGGCAGATGTCAAAATTTCATGGTTTTATGGCTTAATAGTATTTCTGTGTATGTGTGTAAATGAATAAAACATCTTCTTTATGCATTCATCTGGTGAACACTTGGGTTGCTTCCATATCTTGACTGTTATAAATGATGCTCCTGTCAACGTTGGGGTGCATGTATCTTTTTGTATTGGAGTTTTAGTTTTCTTCAGATATATACCCAGAAGTGGGTTTGCTGGATTGTATGGTAGTTCTATTTTTAGTTTTTTGAGGAACTTCCATAGTCTTTTTCACAGTGGCTGCAGCAGTTTACATTCTCACCAACAGTGTTTCCTTTTCTCCACATCCTTGGCAAAATTTGCTACTTTTAGACTTTTGAAGTTAGCCATTCTGACAGGTATGAGGTAATGTCTCATTGTGGTTTTGATTTGAATTTCTCTGATGATTAGCAGTGCTGAGCATTTTTTCATCTGCATGTTGACCACTTCTTACTTCTGTTTGTTTTTATATTGAGTTGTGTAATCACTCTGTGTACTTGGGGTGTTGGCCCCTTAACAGTCATTTTATTTGCAAATATCTTTTCATATTCAGTAGGTTGTCTTTTCACTTAGTTGATGATTTCCTTTGATATCCAAAAGCTTTTAAGTTTAATTAGGTCCCGTTTACTTGTTTTTACATTTGTTTCCATTGCTTGATGAAGCAGACCCCAAAAATATTGCTAAGTTTTATGTCAAAGAGTGTACTATGTTTTCTTCCAAAAGTTTTATGCTTTCCAGTCTTGTATTTGGATCTTTAATCCATTTTGAATCTATTTTTGTATATGATGTAAGAAAATATTCTAATCTTATTCTTTTACATGTAGCTGTCCAGTTTTTTCAGCACCACTAATTGAGGAAACTTTTTTCTCCATTGTTTATTCTTGTCTCCTTTGTCTAGATAATTGACCATAGGTGCATGACTTTATTGCTGGGCTCCCTGTTCTGTTCCATTGATCTGTGTCTATGTTTGTGGCAATATCATGCTGTTTGGTTTACTGTAGTTTTGTAGTATAGTCCAAAATCAGGGAGCATGATACATCCATCTTTGTCTTTTTTGTCAAGATTACTCTTGGTGATTTGGGGTCTTTTGTGCTTCTGTATAGATTTTAGGATCACTTTTCCTAGTTTTCTAATAATTTTTTAAATGCTTAAATTATCCTGTTTTTGGGTACTTGCAGCCCAAGAATGCTTATAATGTGTTTGTTTATTATTTTGCTCTATCTATGTAATCTAAAAAAACATATTACCTATATTTGGGTAATACACACCAATTCTATTGTTACTATCTGTCAGTGTTATGAAAAATGTGTCTTATTTCTTAGAACTCTTTTTCTTCAGGCAGTAGCAGGAGGTTTGATATCCCCTCCTGGTTCCTAGGCCTGACTGTCAGTTCAAGAGGGAAAGAAATGGTGTCAGGACATCTTTCTGAGCTTTCCCACTCGCCTCTGTATAGCTTTCTGCTCACATCTAGTGAAAAAGATCTTTGGGAGAAGATGGCCCAGTTCTCATGCTTTGCCATTTCACTGTTTCTTAGCAAGCCAGGCCTCTCACTCTTAGTTCCTGAAACTGTTCTGGCTCTGGTGTTTGCCTTAGCTTTGCCGGGAACCCCACCCATGCTGACTCCCTGTCAGGCTCTGCCCATTTACTGGGAAACTTCTTGTTCTCTGTTGAGTTTTCAGGTGTGTCTTGCATCTGTGTATCTGGATGTAAAATGGTGACTTTCAGTGTGGCTTTTGATGTGGCTTCTCTCCTCTTAAATCCCCATCTTACTGTCTGTAATGAACCTGGCGAGCAAGTGGCAGTCTTTTTTGCTAATCTAGTCTTCCGGTTACCACACCCTAATCATGGTCCTACACTGTGGACTGCCTCTTGTTGAGGCATCTTAGCATTCTTATGTAAACCATTAGTCTGGAAACTTTCTATAATTATTATTTATTTATTAGTATTTTAAAGTATGTATTTATTTGGCTGCGCCAGGTCTTAGTTGAGGCACACGGGATCTTTAGTTGTGGCATGTGACGTCTTAGTTGCAGCATGTGAGATCTAGTTCCCTGAGCAGGGATCAAACCTGGGGCTCCTGCACTGGGAGCAGAGTCTTAGCCACTGGACCACCAGGGAAGTCCCTGGAAACTTTCTAACTCTCCAAATCCTCTACATCGTGCAAGTCTCCATTCCTTTCCCACCAGGAAACCTCCTGCCACCACAGCAGGCAAGAGTGATTACAAACTATGTGGTTTTGAAATTCATGGCATTGAAAAAAAATATATCAGTGATTCTTAGAATTAATTTGAGAATCTTTCTTGATGTGAAATTGTATGTGAAGGTCCCCTACAGAAAGTGAAAAGCAAAAGTGGAGAACAGAAAACCAAAAACACAAGAGTGACTCTGGTGGAGATGGAGACCAGGATGGAGAGCTCAGGTGAGGCCTCTCTTACTCGGTGCTTCTTTTTCTGTGCTGCATTCACAAGAGTTGCCCCCACCTGAGCAGCTGGGGTTATTGGAGCGTAGTTTGCAAGCCACGGGTTGTAATATCATTGATTTAGCATTTAATAAATTACTGCTTTCTTACATTTCTCATACTTCAATCATATTGTTACATTTTGCACAGTTATTTAATATTCCAAGTATATATTTTAGCTTTCCCACTAGATTGTAATCCCCCTGAGAGCAGGGAGAGTATCTTGTCTTAGAGATGAGCTGTATCCAAGTCCAAACAGGTGGACAGAATAGGGGTCCGCTTGTGGAAAGGGCACTCAGTCAATAATTACTGACTGATGGATGATTCTGTGTGATCTCTAACACTCAAGAGAGGAACCTGGACTGTGGATAAGTTATTGATGTTCTGTTGCTCAGGTGTGTCTCTCTCTTTGCAGCCCCATGGACTGCAGCACTCCAGGTTTCCCTGTCCTTCAGCATCTACTGGAGTTTGCTTGTGCGTAAGTAGTAGGTCTAAGTAGCACAGCTGCTAAGTCACTTCAGTCGTGTCCAACTCTACGCAACCCCATAGACAGCAGCCCACTAGGCTTCCCTGTCCCTGGGATTCTCCAGGCAAGAACACTGGAGTGGGTTGCTGTTTCCTTCTCCAATGCATGAAAGTGAAAAATGAAAGTGAAGTCGCTCAGTCATGTTCAACTCTTAGCGACCCCATAGACAGCAGCCCACTAGGCTCCCCCGTCCCTGGGATTTTTCCAGGCAAGAACACTGGAGTGGGTTGCTGTTTCCTTCTCCAGTGCATGAAAGTGAAAAGTGAAAGTGAAATTGCTCAGTCGTGTTCAACTCTTAGCGACCCCATGGACTGCAGCCTACCAGGCTCCTCCATCCATGGGATTTTCCAGGCAAGAGTACTAGAGTGGGGTGCCAAGCAGGAGGTCAGCTGGACTTTTGTTCTGTAAGGTCAAAATATTGACCCCATACTGTTGACTCGCTTCAAAAAGAATGCAGTGAGGCATGGTGATCCTGAAAACTGTGTGTACTTTTTACTGATGACAATGTTTACTTGTGGTAACTGAGTTGATATGCTCATAAAAGACTCAGAGTGTGGCCCCACCTCTTATTCCAGGTGTGACTTTCATGTGAGCAAAGTTTCAAATCACAAGCAGGATTGAAAGCAGACACTGTTCTTGTCCTTCATAGAACACTGTTCAGTACCCAAGAAACCGGAAAAGATACAGGAAACCAAACCCTCTTATCAAAGCTAGTGACTAATTATATGGAGAATGAATGGGGAGTATTATGGGCAACACTTCAATTGTTGGCTTGGGAAGAAATTTTTCATTCTGTTCGTTAGTGTTACCACTGATAATAGCCAGCATGACTAAAAAATGTATTCGTATCTACAGTAGTCAGCTGACTCACATGATTGTGATTTATTCAACACACACTATCTTGTGATGTTTGTATTTTTTAGTATGCTTCCTAATCAGAAACCACTTGTTTCTCTCAATAGGAACTAAATGCTTTATAAAGGAAGAATAAGCTTATATAATATCTACTTTTGAAAGGGATTTCTTTAATTAATATCTATTTTAAAGCCTCAACTTGTTATTTAAATAAAGTCAAAGCCAGCTTGAACAAGGCTCTTGAAAATATTTAGTGGGAAATGATTATATACTAGTGACTTCCTGTTGCTGAAAAATATGAACTTCCTGTTCATATTTCTGAAACCTGGGTAGTACAAAGGACTGGTATCATTACAGAGGAATTATGCTCTCCTGGCGTTGTGACAAAGGTTTCTTGGCCGAATTTTTGAGTCCATTTTTTTATTATTAATAATGGAAGGTGTGCATGTATTCTCCTCTTCTGAAGAGGGCCTCAGTGCATGTGATCTGATTCCACCTGATGAGTCTCCTCTTCGGCAGAAATGAACAGAAATGGCTGTGATCCTTTTGCAGCCAGAGCAGCTGAAGAACAGAGGAGTGAATGATTTGCCACAGTCTCAAAGGGGTTGGACTGAAATGAAGATTTCTGGTCTCCTAGCCCAGTGCTTTGTCCACCAGCCATGGATTCCCAGTCTTACTTGCCCACTGGTGTCACTCCTGATGTGTGACACATTTCCATGAATAGCATGGATCACAGTGCCTGTGTGTGTGTGTGTGTGAGAGAGAGAGAGAGAGAGAGAGTTCCCAAAGGGTGGTGGTGGTTGTCCAGTTGCTCAGTTGTGTCCAACTCTTTGTGATCCCATGGACTGCAGCATACCAGGCTTCCCTGTCCTTCACTGTCTGTGAGAGTTTGTTCAAACTCATGTCCATTGAGTCAGTGATGCCATCCAACCATCTCATGTTCTGTTGTCGCCTTCTCCCCTCAATCTTTCCCAGCATCAGGGTCTTTGGCAATGAGTTGGCTTTTCCTATCAGTTGGCCAAAGGATTAGAGCTTCAACTTTAGCATCAGTCCTTCCAATGAATATTTAGGGTTGATTCCTTTAGGAGTGACTGGTTTGACAATCCCCTGGACAGCAAGGAGATCAAGAGTCTTCTCCAGAACCACAATTCGGAAGCATCGATTCTTTGATGCTCAGATTTCTTTATGTTCCAACTCTCACATTCACTATGACTACTGGAAAAGCCGTAGCTTTGACTATATGTACCTTTGTTTGCAAAGTGATGTCTCTGCTTTTTAATATGCTGTCTAGGTTTGTCATAGCTTTTCTCCAGGGAGAAAATGTCTTTTAATTTAGTGGCTGCAGTCACCATCCACAGTGATTTTGGAGCCCAAGAAAATAAAATCTGTCACTGTTTCCACTTTTTCCCCATCTGTTTGCCATGAAGTGATGGGTCTGTAAGCCATGATCTTAGTTTTTTGAATGTTGAGTTTTAAGCCAGCTTTTTCACTCTCCTCTTTGACTCTCATCAAGAGCCTCTTAGTTCCTCTTCGCTTTCTGCCATTAGAGTGGTGTCATCTGCATATCTGAGGTTGTTGATAGTTCTCCCAGCGATCTTGATTCCAGCTTGGTGGGGTTACTGAGTTCAGTTTTTAAATGCTCCAAGAACAAGTTTCCAGCTCTCTGAAAATCATGGATAGTATTAATGAATTTTCTGTGCTTTTACTGAATATTATTTTCCATCTCTTCTACGTCTTCCCCTGGGAGCCCAGAAATCTTTTACCCCGAAAACTAAAATGTCTCCTCATTAGACTTACTCTTTATATATTAATAATATGTGTCAGCTACTTCACTTATACAGTGAGCCCATTGCCATTTTGGTCATTTTTGGTTTGGTTCAAAGCCAGCTTCTTGCCCAGTGAAACCCAGCCTCTCTCTCCCAACCAGATTGGATTTCACTGGGCTCCTGCTATCTGTTTTCTGCACCTGTGAAAAAGCCCAGTGTGTTCCCTTCTTGTCATCTTCCTTTTCTGCTCACTCCTTATATCCTGGATGATACAATGAAGTATTTCCCATGTAGCAATGATTATGGGTGGGCTTCCCTGTTAGCTCAGTCAGTAAAGAATCTCCTTGCAGTGCACGAGTCTGATGTTCGATCCCTGGGTCAGGTCTTCCTTCTTCAGAGAAGGGAATGGCTACCCACTCCAGTATCATTGCCTGAGAATTCCATGGACAGAGGAGCCTGGTGGGCTACAGTTCATGGGTGTGCAAGAGTTGGACATGACTTAGCAACTAAATCACCACCAATGATTACAGGTAGCCCCATCCTCCTGAGGGGTGAGCTGAGGGTGAGGGAGGGATGAAGAGAATGTGCCTGTCCATTGTTGGTGCGGTGATTCTGCTCAAGCTGTGCTTGGTGGGATGTGGAGACGCTAATGGAACAGGACTGGATCCTGAAGAGTTCAGGCAGGTGCCAGCAGAGCTGACAGGTGGTCTAGGATGGGAATGCTGGGCAGTGGGGGGATCATTTTCATTATTCCATATCCCCCAACTTCTACTGGTAACACCATTTGTAACTGTGAGAAGCATGACATACCTGTCGAAAGTACCTGCAAGTATTTGTTCATTCAGTAAATATTTGTTGAGCGCTTACTGAAGTAGAAATGGTAATAACGTGCACTGTGTGCTGCAAGCGTGCCAGGTGGTGTGTTGAAAACTTTGTTTACATCCGTTACTTCATTTAATCCTTATGATGAACTGTGAAATACGTTGTTATTTTGCAGGTGAGGGAGTTGAGACTCAGAGAGGAAGAGTAATCTGTCTGAGGTTACACAGCTAGTAAGTGGAAGCTGGATTTCAACACACATCCTCTGACCCCCAGAGCCCCCCATATTTAACCACCACACCCCATTACCAGGGCCCCCACACTTAAGATCCTCGGGAGTGTAGAGGAGAGGTCTGCCTTTGTGAGATGGCCCTGCTATTAGGATGGCCAACTGTCTTGTTAGCTTAGGACTGTCCTAACTATCAACCAGGACCGGTTTGCTTGCATGTATTTCTATACAGTTGCATGCTCAGTTGCTTCCGTCATGTCTGACTCTCTGTGTGTGATCCAATGGATGTTAGCCCCCCAGGCTCCTCTGTCCATGGGATTCTCCAGGCAAGAATACTTAAGTGGGTTGCTGTGCCCTACTACAGAGGATCTTCCCGGCCCAGGGATTGAACCGGCATCTCTTATGTCTCCTGCACTGGCAGGCAGAATCTCTGCCACCAGCACCCAGGACTCCCTGAAAAGTACAGTAGAACAGTACGACAGCTGGCATACAGGGGATGGGACGCATGTTTGCAACTTTTGAAAACTCAGAACTTGAAGGTTCATATACAGGGAACTTACTGTATTTGGATTTTTCTTTTAGGCAAAATTTCACTGCTTAACAGTTGACTGTGCAGTGAGATAGGTGAATCCTGCTATAGCTTTCTCTCAACATGTACAGATCAAATTGTATTCAAAGAGACGAACTCTGGACGTGATTAACTTTCTTTGAGAATATCCTTTAGTGCAGAGAAGAAGAAAATACCTCTCTTCTTGCCTTGCAGCGATTCTGGTTGCCACCTATCACAAGTGCAGGTTTAAACTGATGGATGCCTTGAATTTTACATGTTATGCTCCTTTCTGTCATCATAACATACATTCTGATTGTGCTTTATTTATAGTTCGAGGTGCTCCCTATTAGACTGTAAACTCCTTGAGGATAGAGACCACTCTGGTTTTATTTTTCGCTATTTTTAAAATTATACATTCAGCACAAGACATGATATATGGTATTTACTCAATAAGTGTTTATTTTATTTTTTAATTGAAAGATAGTAGATTTACAGTGTTGCACTAATTTCTGCTGTATACATAGTGACTCAGTTATACATATATTCTTTTCATATTCTGTTCCATTATGGTTTATCCCAGGATGTTAAATATAGTTCCCTGTGCTATATAGTAGGACCTTGTTGTTTATCCATTCTATATATAATATCAATAGTTTATATTTGTTAATCCAAAACTCCCAATTCATTCCTCCCCCCACCAATAAATACTTCTTGAATGAATGAATTCTTCAGCAGAGAAACAATAGCTTTTAATTTAAGTTCAACGCTTTAGGCTTGCCTTGCAAAAAACAAGAAGGGAAGAATTTCCAAAGTAATGTGTATGATTCTAAGGTGCTATCGATAGACTTTTCCATTATGTGAAAGTGAAAAAGTGAAAGTGTTAGTCGCGTTTAACTCTTTGCAGCCGCATGGACTGTAGCCCGCTAGGCTCCTCAGTTCACTTCAGTTCAGTCGCTCAGTCATGTCTGACTCTTTGCGACCCCATGAATCGCAGCACGCCAGGCCTCCCTGTCCATCACCATCTCCCAGAGTTCACTCAAACTCACATCCATCGAGTTGGTGATGCCATCCACCCCTTCTCCTCCTACCCCCAATCCCTCCCAGCATCACAGTCTTTTCCAATGAGTTGACTCTTCACATGAGGTGGCCAAAGTACTGGAGTTTCAGCTTTAGCATCATTCCTTCCAAAGAAATCCCAGGGCTGATCTCCAGAATGGACTGCTTGGATCTCCTTGCAGTCCAAGGGACTCTCAAGAGTCTTCTCCAACACCACAGTTCAAAAGCATCAATTCTTCGGCACTCAGCTTTCTTCACAGTCCAGCTCTCACATCCATACATAACTACTGGAAAAACTGTAGCCTGGACTAGATGGACCTTAGTCAGCAAAGTAATGTCTCTGCTTTTGAAAATCCTCTCTAGATTGGTCATAACTTTCCTTCCAAGGAGTAAGCGTCTTTTAATTTCATGGCTGCAGTCATCATCTGCAGTGATTTTGGAGTCCAAAAAAATAAAGTCTGACACTGTTTCCACTGTTTCCCCATCTATTTCCCATGAAGTGATGGGACCGGATGCCATGATCTTTGTTTTCTGAATGTTGAGCTTTAAGCCCTTTTTCACTCTCCTCTTGCACTTTCATGAAGAGGCTTTTTAGTTCCTCTTCACTTTCTGCCATAAGGGTGGTGTCATCTGCATATCTGAGGTT
>SJYQ01003403.1:277573-317891 GCA_006410935.1 Redunca redunca | reverse complement strand
ATGTTTTTCTGGAACTCTCTTGCTTTTTCCATGATCCAGCAGATGCTGGCTATTTGATCTCTGGTTCCTCTGCCTTTTCTAAAACCAGCTTGAACATCAGGAAGTTCACGGTTCACGTATTGCTGAAGCCTGGCTTGGAGAATTTGGAGCATTACTTTACTAGCGTGTGAGATGAGTGCAATTGTGTGGTAGTTTGAGCATTCTTTGGCATTGCCTTTCTTTGGCTTCTCAGTCTGTGGAATTCTCTAGGCAGGAATACTGGAGTAGGTAGCCATTCCCTTATCAAGGGCATCTTCCTAACCCAGGGATCGAACCTTGGCCTCCTGCACTGCAGGCAGATTCTTTACTATCTGAGCCATCTTTCCACTGTGTACAAAATGCTAACATTTACCGAGTGTATGTTATGTGCCAAGTGTATGTATATATACTACACATACACAAGTTCATCCAACTCCCACCTAGTTTCATAAAAGAGAAAGGCAGAAAGAGATTAAATCACTTTCAGATATTAAGTAATAGGTGATCTGAACATATTATTGATCAGAACTTGGGACTCCAGTTTTTAATCACTGTGGAGAGCTGTCCTAACTACATAGTTTGAGGCTGACTTCATGAATGTGGCCCAGCAATCTGACTCTGGGCCATGCACCATATTCCTTATGAGGCTGTAGATTAATATGGATGGGTCAGAAGATACCTTCTTCCATCCCCAAAGGGCTCTAGAAAGATGCTTATATAATCCAATTTGTTATTCTCTCATTAAAGAGAAGTATGCTTCTGGCCCCATGAAAATTTATCTTGGCACTTGTGTATTCTGTATCAGCCTTTTAGGAAATAAATGTTTAGCTACTCTGTAAAGCATTCCAAAGGCATAGACTTGTTGACAGTTGCAGAAAATGGAATTTGGAAACATCCAAGGATGGGAAAGAAAACAGGGGCTGTTTAGATAGGATTATTATAAAGGACCATGTGATTAGGACTTCAAATTTGAACTACTTTAAATGTAAATTCAAAATTGTGATGGAGAAATCAGCTAATGTGTTAGTTAAGAATGTTCCAGGTGATCACTCTTGCACAGGGCTTTTCTGTCTCCAATGAGCCAGTTTTCTAAGGAACTGATTACACATCCTGACCTTGGAATCACAGGTCCTCCAGTGACCATGGAGCTGACACTTCCATAGGTTCCTGGTACCCTTACAGCAGATCTTGAACTTGCCTCTTCCAACCATCAGTAAAAGCTCAAGTAACACAGCTGTGCACTTAGTGATGGACAGACATATATGTAAACAAATTCTAGCTTTTGAAGACGATGGCAGAGGTGTTAGAGGCAGAACTGGGCCAGTTCCCCATGTTGAGTTTTACTCAGTCGCAGACAGATTCTTTGACCCTTTTCATCTTGGGGATGTACTTTAGGGCAAGGCAGGGTGAAGGTAACTATGAAGCAGTTAAGTGCAGCTATACCACATACTAGGGGCTTCCCTGGTGGCTCAGAGGTTAAAGTGTCTGCCTGCAATGCGGGAGACCCAGGTTCAATCCCTGGGTTGGGAAGCTCCCCTGGAGAAGGAAATGGCAACCCACTCCAGTATTCTTGCCTGGAGAATCCCATGGAGAGAGGAGCCTAGTAGGCTACAGTCCATGGGGTCGCAAAGAGTTGGACATGACTGGGCGACTTCACTTTCACTTTCTTTCTTTTGTACCACATACTAAATTTTGACTTGTTATTTAGTTACTCAGTCATGTCCGACTTTTGCAAACCCATGGATTGTAGCCTGCCAAGCTCCTTTGTCCATGGGATTTCCCAGGCAAGAATATTGGAGTGGTTTGCCATTTCCTTGGCTACTAATTGCTTTAAAAACAATGTAAGTGGGCTATTCTGTTTGATATATTTGTCAAAGGGTCTTAAATAGGGCAAAGGAGTAGGCACAGTACAATTCCATAGGACACCCTTAGATTTTGATTCCTGGTATTTACATATGCTTTTTTGAGTATCACCTGTGTTCCTAATTAGATTAAGGCATCCCATGATACTTTGCTTTTGACACATGAGATATTCCTTAAAAGGGTGGTATGAAGAACAAATGAAAATCAGTCAACCCAAACTTCTCCCAAATCTTCAAATCTTCCCCTAGATCTGTTAAACATCACTCAGTACTAATTGCTGTAAACTTCCAGTTAAGAGAAACACAATTTAAATGACTCTGGTAGCTTGACTCTTCATTGAATTGATTTTTCAGCAAAATGAATTTTTGAATGTGAGCCCAGCTCCCCCAAAGGCCTCCTTTTCCCAGCCACCGTCTGAAGCATGTCAAGTATCTCAAATGGGCATCAGATGGGAACCACTGAAGTTGTCTGGTTTTATTAGCCCCAGGGGAGGTGTGGCTGCCTCTCATTTTAGCCATGTTGACAATCATCCTCTCCTGACGTGCCCTGTTAAGGGGCAATGTGCTTTCCTTTAGACTAAATCTTCCAGCAACTTCTTGATACTTCCTTGTCTGTGCTTTATCCCTGGGATGCTATTCTCCCCAAGCCTTGCTTCATTTTCTTATATTTGCTTTCAGTCTAATTCTCAGTTTCTTTCTACCTTCTCGTCCTAGTCCATGACCATATTCACCCATCCTTACAGACTTGTTTCTTGGACCTCCACGTTCCCCCAGCCACCTCTAAGCTACTTGCTTTGTCCCGTATTCACTATTCTGGTTCATTGCTTCTTCTTAAATTCTCAACCAATTGTTTGGCTTCCAAAAGATCAATCCACTGTAACTATTCTTAAGATTATCAGTGATTTCTTAATTTCCAAATTCTCTGACCTTTTATTGGTCAGTATCCCTAAAAGCCTCCATCAACATTTGAGTCTCCTTTCTTCCATTAACATCTTTGTCTCACAGTTGCTATACCTCCTTCTAGCTGTCCCTTTTCAATCTCTTTTGTTGGACTTTCTTCTGCAATGGTTCTCTTAATGTAAAGTTCTACATAGTTGTAAGTGGCATTATTGTCATTGATTTACTGATGCTGAAATTAAACAAAGGACTGGAGGTTTGTTTTGTATATCAAGAAGAGTACACACATAGACACACAATCAAGAAGAAAGAAGTCACTTGAGGACTCTACATAGAACCCCTTTCCTGGTCCCTTGTTACCATGGCAGCAGTAGAAAAGTAAGGAGAGGTGGTTGTGTAATAGCATCAAAGACACTTGGGCCCTCGGGTCAGAAATAAGTCTTGGGACTTGAAGCCTGATCCTATGAGAATAAATGTATCTAGAGGTGGTCAGTGAGCGCAGAGCTATGAGAGGGCAAGCAGTCAGATTGCTGGGTTCTAGAGCCCTTCCCGCAAATCACTGTGTTGAAGTCTCAACCCCCATTTCCTCAGAATGTAACTATATTTGGAAATCGTCTATTTTTTCCCAAGCTCCCAGTCCCTCCCTGCCCACCCTCTCCCCCTGGTAACCAAAAGTCCATCTCTAAGTGTGTGAGTCTGTTTCTGTATTGTGGATAAGTTCATTTGTACACATTTTTTCCTCTGTTGTAGATTCCACATGTAAGTGATATCATGTATTTGTCGTTCTCTGTTTGACTTCCTGCTTCACTTAGTCTGATGATCTCCAGGTCCGTCCATGTTGTGCAGATGGCATTAGTCCATTCTTGGAGATGCAGTCTTTAAAGAGGTGATTGAATTTTCAATAGAATGGGGCCATTAGGTTGAGGCCCTAATCCAGTAGGATCAGTGTCCTTATAAGAAGAGGAAGAGACACTGGGGGTGTGTGTACAGAGGGATACATATGTGAGGAGGCTGTAAGAAGTTGGCCATCTGTGAACCACAGAGGCCTCAGGTGAAGCCAAATTTGCTGACAGCTTGATCTTGGACTTCAGTCCCCAGCACTGTAAGGAAATATATTTCTGTTGTTTAAGCTACGCAGTCTGTGGTGTTTGGTTACAGCAGCCTTAGGAGGCTAATTAATGCATGGAGGAAGCTAAACTCCTGGATAATCAGTTGGGCACATCACAGCTGAGAGGCTTAATGGTAAAGGAGATTGTGCCATAATAAGGTATTCCTGCTTGGAGTGAGAAAACAAAGCTTTCTCATGAATATTTCCCCCTAATCAGGAGATTGGAATTTTCTACTATTTCCAGAAGAAGAGTGAAGTAATCCCCTTCAATATGCTATTTGTTTCCTTAGTTTGTTCCATTAGCTCTCTATTACCCTCACATAAAGAGAATTCTTTGTAACAGTGATCTAACAAATTCCAAAATTTGTCTCAGCAAAAAAAAAAAAGGCAAGAGAAAACAAAAAATGCCTGGTCTTTGAAGAGCTCACATTCTTTACTCCAGAATTTTTTTTTTTTTTTTTTCAATTCAGGCAAGTTTCCTGCATCAGGATTAGTGCTAGTTTTCACAGAAGATACACTAAAGTTGGAATAGGGTTTTAAATTGGTTTTATAACAAAGGCTATAAATTATACTAGGTGACTCAAATTATTCATGAGAGAGAGTAGATCTTGATTTATGCACTAGTTTTGTGTAAATTTCATTTTCGTAAAGTAAATCACTTTTCCCATTGACTCACATTATAATTTGAGATACGCTTTATCTTCTTTTCTGAATAATCTTCAGTTGACAGAGGCTTCTTTTTGCATATCCATGCAAGCTTTTAATGACCTAAATGCAAACACAAATGAAGCATAGCTATTTACAGAAACTGCAAGGGAGCCATATATTTATTCAAGACACACGACAAACTCTTACCAAAGGCCAACTGAAAGGCAGGAACTGTAACTAAAGACATGGACCCCCTGGCTTCAGGAGGCTTGCTGTCTTAGGTAGATTGAAACAATGATTTTGAGACGCCAACAATCAGTCTCCACAATTTGAATGTCCTGTAATATTCATACAGTGGATGTTCTTAAAATTGCATTATATATCACCATAGAGATTTTGGTCATTTGTTCCTATCTAATCCAGTCTGAGGGCTTCCCAGGTGGTGCTAGTGGTAAAGAACTTGCCTGCCAGTGCGGGAGACATAAGAGACACAGGTTCGATCCCTGGGTGGGGAAGGTCCCCAGGAAGAGGAGGGCATGGCAACCCCCTCCAGTATTCTTGCCTGGAGAATCCCATGGACAGATAAGCCTGGTGGGCTACAGTCCAGAGAGTTGCACAGAGTCAGATATGATTGAAGTGACTTAGCCCCAGCACAAGCACACATTCTAGTACTTATCAATAAAGTTGATGTCTTGTATATTGCTGGCATTTCCATGACCTTTTTGTTTTGTTTAAGAGAGCTTGGGGATAAACTCTTTAATTAATTAATTAATTTGGCTATGTCCGGTGGCATGTGGGATCTTAATTCCCTGACCAAGGATGGAACTTGTGTCCCCTACACTGGAAGCATGGAGTCTTAACCACAGGACCACTAGGGGTCCATGGCTACTTCATTGCTTTGGGGGGGGAGGGGTCAGGAATTCTTAACCTGGAATCCATAATGCTTTAGAAGGTTTAAGGAATCACCCCAAATTGTGTGTAAAATCAAATGTGTATGTGTCCATGTGAATCTTTCTGGGGGAAGAGGTCGTTACCTCCATCAATTCCTCAAAAGGACCTGTCATCTTACAAATGATAAGAAAAACAAGCAGTGAGTTTATTGTCTCAGTCCAGCTTCCATGGATAGTGTTCCTATGAATCCAGCTTTACTACCGGTAAGAAATTTTGAGAAGATAAACTAGAGTTACTGGAGAGGATTCATTTCTATACACAAAACATTTATTGAGCACCTGGCATTTTGTAGCATTGTAGTAGGCCTTGCAGGGTCAATAGGCAGTGCTGAGACAGAGCTGAAGAAGCCACAGCAGTTTTTTAATTGGCTACTAGCCTTGTGGTCTGGGATGGGTATGGCTAGCTTATAGGAATAGAATCAAGATGGGCAGTTGCCATGAACAGCTAATAGCTCCATTAGGGACTATGTAATATTTGTGCAGAAAATACCATTAAACATAGATGGCCAGTTATATAAGGGAATTTTAAAAATATTGTGCTGGCCTTTAAGTAGTAAGCAAGTTATTGACTTAAAATGCTTTATTGCTTGGAAAGCATTATTAATGGAGAGTATTTTCCATTTTCTATTCGTCTTTCCCCTCATTATTTCTCTTGGGCAAAGACTGTCTGGACACAATGAACACATTAACTGTCCCCACCCTTGAATGCTCTTTAGAAAAACACCAAGTATTTATTGATTCTTTATGGGTTTTTATACCTAATGAAAGCTAGTTAGAATCAACAACCTTAACAACAATGTGTTTTGTTCTCCCTGCTGCTAAAAAACAGCAGGCAAACATTTTTTAAGCAACAGAGCCAGGGTGCAAGTTAGAAGTAAATGAGCACTTTCCAACAATAAGATCTGCTAAATTACTGCATTTATATCCTTTCCTTAATCCCTATTATGAAGATCACACAATTGAAGAATATCTTTGTATAATGAAGACTGCTGCTAACTCAAACATGATAGCACAAAGCAGGATGCCATCTGTTAGGATAATGCTGGAGCCTCTAATTTTACAATTGTTGGGAGCCCATCATTACTTTTCTATTTATTTAAAATATATATTCAAAAACCTAATGCTTCAAGCTTCATCATAAGGCTGTGGTGATATGTTCTCTAAAAACATGCCACCGAACTTTTCTCTCTGCTTGTCAGGGAGTGGCTCTTTACAAGGGAACAAAGGGAACCTCTAATATTGAATCCAAGATATTCAGAACTTAAAAGAGATTGACAAGAATGGTCCATCAACTGTATTTATTGTGATTTCTGGTACATGGAGTAGTTACCTGGACTCCATTATGGCATTAGAGGGTTTGCATTTCAGAGAATTCTTCAAAGTGGTAGCATCTTGGTCCTGATTTTTCATGGAGTTTGAGAACTTTCAACCTGAGCCCTTTCTGTGGCCCCAGAGGCATGAGAGACAGGAGCTCAGTTATTAGAGAACTCAGAAAGATGGAAAATATTGGTTGCAATCCAGGGGGCTTATCATACTGCTGGGTAAAGCTTCACCCAAAAAAGATGTCCTTTTCATTATAGGGGACTGGAATGCAAAAGTAGGAAGACAAGAAATATCTGGAGTAACAGGTAATTTGGCCTTGGAGTACAGGATGAAGCAGGGCAAAAGCTAATAGGGTTTTGCCAAGAGAACACACTGGTTATAGAAAACACCCTCTTCCAACAACACAACAGAAGACTCTACACATGGACATCACCAGATGGTCAATACCGAAATCATATTGATTATATTCTTTGCAGCCAAAGACGGAGAAGCTCTGACAGTCAGCAAAACCAAGACCAGGAGCTGACTGTGGCTCAGATCATGAACTCCTTATTGCCAAATTCAGACTTAAATTGAAGAAAGCAGGGAAAACCACTAGATCATTCAAATATGAGCCAAATCAAATCCCTAACTATTGTATAGTAGAAATGAGAAATAGATTCAAGGGATTAGATCTGATAGAATGCCTGAAGAACTATGGATGGAGGTTCGTGATATTGTACAGGAGGCAGTGATCAAGACCATCTCCAAGAAAAAGAAATGCAAAAAGGCAAAATGGTTGTCTGAGGAGGCCTCACAAATAGTGAAAAAAAGAGAAGCGAAAGGCAAAGGAGAAAAGGGGAGATATACCCATTTGAATGCAGAGTTCCAAATAATAGCAAGAAGAGATAAGAAAGCCTTCCTCAGTGATCAATGCAAAGAAACAGAGGAAAACAATAGAATGGGAAAGACAAGAGATCTCTTCAAGAAAATTAGAGATACCAAGGGAACATTTCCGGAGAAGGCAATGGCACCCCACTCCAGTACTCATGCCTGGAAAATCCCATGGGCAGAGGAGCCTGGTAGGCTGCAGTCCATGGGGTCACGAAGAGTCAGACAGGACTGAGCGACTTCACTTTCACTTTTCACTTTCATGCATTGGAGAAGGAAATGGCAACCCACTCCAGTGTTCTTGCCTGGAGAATCCCAGGGACGGGGGAGCCTGGTGGGCCCGTCTGTGGGGTCGCACAGAGTTGGACATGACTGAAGAGACTTAGAAGCAGCAGCAGTAGCAGCAAGGGAACATTTCATGTAAAGATGGGCACAATAAAGGACAGAAATGGTATGGACCTGACAGAAGCAGAAGATATTAAGAGGTGGTAAGAATACACAGAAGAACTGTACAAAAAAGATCTTCATGATCCAGATAATCACGACGGTATGATCACTCACCTAGAGCCACACATCCTTGAATGCGAAGGCAAGTGAAGACAAGTGGGCCTTAGGAAGCATCACTATGAACAAAGCTAGTGGAGGTGATGAAATTCCAGTTGAGCTATTTCAAATCCTAAAAGATGATGTTGTGAAAGTGCTGCACTCAATATGCCAGCACATTTGGAAAACTCAGCAGTGGCCACAGGACTGGAAAAGGTCACTTTTCATTCCAATCCCAAAGAAAGACAATGCCAAAGAATGCTCAAACTACTGCACAATTGCACTCATCTCACATGCATTGGAGAAGGAAATGGCAACCCATTCCAGTATTCTTGCCTGGAGAATCCCAGGGAGAAGGAGCTTGGTGGGCTGCCATCTATGGGGTCACACAGAGTCGGACATGACTGAAGCAACTTAGCAGCAGCAGCAGCACACACTAGTAAAGTAATGCTCCAAATGCTCCAAGCCAGGCTTCAACTGTGAACTTCCAGATGTTCAAGCTGGGTTTAGAAAAGCCAGCGGAACCAGAGATCAAATTGCCAACATCTGTTAGATCATCGAGAAAGTGAGAGAGTTCCTGAAAAACATCTATTTCTGCTTTATTGAGTATGCCAAAGCCTTTGACTGTGTGGATCACAATAAACTGTGGACAATTCTGAAAGAGATGGGAATACCAGACCACCTGACCTGCTTCCTGAGAAAACTATATGCAGGTCAGGAAGCAACTGTTAGAACTGGACATGGAACAACAGACTGGTTCCAAATAGGAAAAGGAGTACGTCAAGGCTGTACATTGTCACCCTGCTTATTTAACTTATATCCAGAGTATATCATGAGAAATGCTGGGCTGGAAGAAGCATAAGCTGGAATCAAGATTGCAGGGAGAAATATCAATAACCTCAGATATGCAGATGACACCACCCTTAGGGCAAAAAGTAAAGAAGATCTAAAGAGCTTCTTGATGAAGGTGAAAGAGGAGAATGAAAAAGTTGGCTTAAACTCAACATTCAGAAAACTAAGATCATGGCATCCAGTCCCATGACTTCATGGCAAATAGATGGGGAAACAATGAAAACAGTGAGAGACTTTATTTTTTGGGCTCCAAAATCACTGCAGATGGTGACTGCAGTCATGAAATTCAAAGATGCTTGCTCCTTGGAAGAAAAGTTATGACCATCCTAGACAGCATATTAAAAAGCAGAGATGTTACTTTGCCAACAAAGGTCTGTCTAGTGAAGGCTATGGTTTTTCCAGTCATCATGTATGGATGTGAGAGTTGGACTATGAAGAAAGCTGAGCACTGAATAATTGACACTTTTGAACTGTGGTGTTGGAGAAGACTCCTGAGAGTCCTTGGACTGCAAGGAGATCCAACCAGTCCATCTTAAAGGAGATCAGTCCTAGGTGTTCATTGGAAGGACTGATGTTGAAGCTGAAACTCCAGTACTTTGGCCACCTGTTGTGAAGAGCTGATTCATTTCAAATGACCCTGATGCTGGGAAAGATTGAAGGCAGGAGGAGAAGGGGACGACAGAGGATGAGATGGTTGGATGGCATCACTGACTCAATGGACATAAGTTTGAGTAAGCTCTGGGAGTTGGTGATGGACATGGTAGCCTGGCGTGCTGCAGTCCACGGGGTCACAAAGAGTTGGACACAGTTGAGCAACTGAACTGAAGAGCAGCCATAGGAAGCTGATTTGTCAGCTCACTGAAGGGAGACTCTCTCTAAAAGCTCAAATCTTCTTGGCCATTTGGTTTAAGTGTATTTCACTTATGAACAGAGAGTTGGAGGGGTCACAGGCAGACTGGAAGGGAACTTCCAGTCTTTGGCAAATAACGTCAGATCCAGAAGGCACCTTGAACATGTGTTTGCAGTCACTCAGACCTTAGAGGTTGCAGAACTGGGATTAGAATCATGGCCTGCTGGTCTTTCTGCCCAGTCTTGTTGCCTTTGTGTTATGATGCCTACCTTCAGAAGATGGTGGTTCTATTTCCTCTTTTATGAACTGGTCTGAACCATGTCCCCCAAGAGCTCCAGTTACACGGCTCTCCATGGTACAGAGCTGGGGCTCTCTAACTGCCAGCTGGACCATTTGACTTTTGAACAATATTTATTTTATTTATTCTTTTGTCTGTGATGAGTCTTAGTTGCAGCTTGTGGCATCTTAGTTGCAGTTGTGACATGTGGAATCCAGTTCCCCAACCAGGAATCACACCTGCATCCGCTGCATTGGAAGGCAAAGTCTTAGCCACCAGGTCACCAGGGAAGTCCCTTGACCATTTGACTTTGATGTCAACAATCTTTCCTCCCACTCTTCCATATTTTATTTTATAATTTTTCTTCCACTTTTCTTTCCCTGTAGTCAAGGAATAGTCCATAGAAAAGAGTAAAGTCAGTTGGAGGAAGAGCTCAAGGTAATTTGTTCCCGAAGGTACCATTTTTAATCCCTTTGTTCTTAAGTTCTAGGGGTAACAGTTTTAGGGATAATGATAATGGACTGGTTCTTTTTCTCTCGGCTTCAGTGGTGACTCCCTACCACTCTGTTGGCTAGTCCCATTGCTGAAACTCTCTTTGTTTTGGTTTTTTCATCTCTGAAGTAGAAATAATAATGTCTGCCTCAGTAGACTGGCAAGGAATTTAAGTGATAATTGTCAAAAATTTTTTAGTTTCTTGCCTGGGCGTCATAATACCCCTGTATGTTAGGGTTGGTTTATAGCTTGAAGAGAACAACAACACACCTGATAATACTTAAAAGAAAGGTATTCTGCACCAAATGCATTTTCTTACAGTCTGTGACCTTCTTCTCACAGAGGCTGTTACATTTCACAGCCCTGCAGGTTGTTCAGTTGAATTTCCTTATGTGACAACTGGGTGTTGTGATGTACAGATGTCCCAGGAGCCAGCGTAGTGGCAGAATTAGGGGGCAGAGTCTTGGGGGAAGTATAGGAATCCCCAGTAAATACCATTCCCGGGTACTGGACTGTCCATCACCACCCCAGGCAGAACTGCCTTCAAGATGGGAATATTCCCAACAGTCCTTAGCTGCAAATGTCGAGGTGGTGAAATACTGCAGTGAACACGTGCATTTTTATTTTCCTAATATTCCTTGCTTCTCTGCTGTTGTATATGTCTTCCTTCCACACTCAGCCACATTGGTTCCTGTTGCTCATTTGGCATTGCTGGCTTCATAAATATAAATTTTATGGTTTATTTCCTTGACTCTATCTTAAATGCTTCCCACTCTGTCAGTTTCCCATGCATTTTTGAGCTGCAGCCAGTTTCCTTTAACAAGCTGTAAGTTCCTTCACAGTCTGTTAAAAACCTCTCTTTCTTTACTGCTGTCCTATAGACGCTTATCAATATTTTAAATCTTGTGATCACCAAGTTGCCTAAGAATAGCATCTGCAGTTAAATTAGTGGGGATAAAAATTACAAGATCTATCAATCTTCATGCTTCATGATGTAAGGAGGTCATTAACTGAGGTCAGGAGAAACTTTCCCCTGACAGCGAGTGCCTTCAGAATTAGTGCATTATGGGAACATTTACAAATTAGTCTCATTATATTTAGGAGCATCTGGTATGAACCCCTTGTCACAATCACAATTCTGGGAAGGCAATTAATAGGTTCTTCTGAATTCTCAATAACCTCCAGCCTCATTTAAAAAATAAATTTGGATGATTTTCAGCTATTTTATCCAAAAAGTGCCCCCCCCTTCTTCTTCTCCACCACCGCCCACCCCGGCACAGTTGTTAATCCAGTGGCTGAGGACTCCATCCTGAATTCTGCTGTAATTCTGTAATAATGTCAGTTAACACAAGATGACAGTGCTGTGACTTGACTTTTAGCTGCATGTGTCTTATGCCTCCCCTGTTAGTACTGGTTAGAGCAACAGAATGCTGAAGCAGGAGGCAATGGAGGTTACCTTCTCCAGCATTTCCTAAAGCCTGTTCCATGGAGTACCACTTTTGTGTGATGCTATGGTGGAACTCACAGGGGAAAGGTTGGAGGTCACACCAGTTTTGTGTGGACCCAATCCTTCAGTCACACCATTTTTTCTTAGAAACTTTGGATTCTAGTTGGGTTGAATCATTGGTGATAGGAGCAGGAATGAGCAGGGTGTTCCTCTACCTCTTTCTTGCCATGGTCTCTGCAGGCTGTCTACATCCCTCCTCTGATGGCCACACCTCCTTGACAGGTGGCCTGCTCCTTATACCCACGCCCCTCAGCTAACTGTTCTAGAATCTGGTTCTGGGAACCACTTGTCTTTTCATCTCTAGGGGAAAAACAGCACCCCACTCTTTCCAGTTCTGGAATATTCTGTACCATTCCTTTTGTTTGTTTGTTTATTTTCTTAGATCCTGTTCATAGTTTTATAAGCAGTTACCTTATTAAATTTTCTTCAAATGACCCAGTTTAACTGTCCCATCTGTTTCTTGCCATGACTCTGACTGATACAGACTGACTTTTGCCCAGGCCAAGTGGTGGCCTGGTTTTGTGGCATGCTGTGAGAAGAAATAGATCCTGGAGTGAAAAAATTTCTTTTCTTGGGACTTTGCTGGTGGTTCAGGGAGTAAGACTCCATCCTCCCAGTGTAGGGGGCCCGGGTTCCATCCCTGGTCAAGGAACTAGCCCCACATGCTGCAACTAAGACACAGCACAGCCAAATAAATAAATAATATTTTAAAAGAGAAACTTCTCCTCTTCTTAATGCTGGAATTGAAATTAGGTAAAGGGACCTCTGATTTCAGACAAGGCCTGTAACACTGGTAATTGAGAGTAGGAACTTCTACCCAGCAGAACTCTGGACTAATGGCTATTTAATTTGGAAGCTCAGAGAAGATAATTATATAGTAATGCTTTGAAAAGTAAGACTGTACAGTCTTGAGTTGAGAGAAGTAATTGGGGACCTAATTGTCTTTATAGCACTAAACTTGGAATAGCTACCCACTCCAGTATTCCTGCCTGGAGAATTCCATGGACAGAGGAGCCTGGCAGGCTACAGTCCAAGGGTCCCAAAGAGTCAGACATGACTGAATGACTAACACTTTCACTTGTACTTTCAGATAGGCTTTATATGAAAGTTAGATTCCAAGGCAGAAACTTGTACCTGTAGGCAATGCGAGAGGGTAGGGGTTGCAGGAGGAGCTCCCATCCAGCCCAGCCTTCTCACTTCTAGATTTGAATTTGCCAGTTGCTTGGTGCATGTCAAAGCAGCTTTTGGCAGTTGATAATTATAACAAGACTCTTACCATTTGCAGAAAGACGGGTGTCTGAATGGTCTTGAGATTGTACCCACATTCATGGATTCAATGAACGTGCTTAATACTCTTAAGTACGTTCTTTAATTAAGCCTGATCCAGAACCTCTTTTCCTGATCCTACACCTGAATATAGCTTCAACTTAGCCTGAAAGTTGTCCCAATTAGGCTATTTGTCCAGACTGTGCACATAGTTCTTTAACATTCATTCAATCATTCATTCAGTGACTATTTATTAGCTTCTGTGAGGCAGGTACTATACTTAGCCAGACAGACAGTGCTTTTGTGGAGAATATGTTAGTGGGAAAGTCTGATAGAAACCAGCAAGAAAAGAAAATGACAAATTGTGATGAATGCTATGAAAGATGTTGGTGTGAAAGAGGGAGAAAGAGAGGGAAGAGACATTTAAATTTGTAAAAACCTTTTTATTTTATCCTGGAGTATAATTGATAAAGTGTTATATTAGTTTCGGGTATAAGGCAGAGTGATTCAGTTATCCATATATATATATGCATCTATTCTTTTTCAGATTCTTATCTCATTTGGGTTGCATAGGATTGAGCAGAGTTCCCAGTGCTATACAGTAGGTCCTTGTTGCTTATCCATTTTAAATAAAGTGGTGTGTACGTGGCAAGCCCTTAACTTTGAGGAGGTACAGAGAAGACCTCCTAAGTCCATGGCATTTTGACTCAGATGGAAATGATGAGAAGTTGCCAACAGTGAAGAATTCTGTAGGCAAAGAGAGCATGTCCAAAGACACAGGCTGACAAGACTCTTTGAGGGACTGGAAGACTAGAAAACAGCAGATGTCTGGAGTGTAGGCAGCAAATGGTGTGGCCTGGAGAGGTGGTGGTGAAAACCAAGGGGAGCACTGGGTTTGAATCCTGGTTCCAGCACCTACTAAGTCTGAGACTTTGGGAAAGTCCCTTAAACCTCTCTGTGCTCAATTTCCACATCTGTATAATGGGGATAAGAATAGTACCTACTATTCTTTTTTATTTTTATTTTTTTTTAATGTGGACCATTTTTAAAGTCTTTATTGAATTTGTTACAATATTGCTTCTGTTTTATGGTTTGGTTTTTTGGCTGCAAGGCTTGTGGAGCCTTAGCTCCCTGACCAGGGATTGAACCCACATCCACTCCATTGGAAGACAAAGTCTTAACCACTGGACTACCAGGAAAGTCTTCCTACTATTCATCATATTAATATGATTAGGTTAATATTTGTAAAATCGTTAGAACTTGGCCCATAGTAAGCATTCTCATTAGATAGCCTGTGCTCTTAATAGAAAACTGTGTATCTTTCTGGATACACAGGCCTGGAACATGCATAAGATTTCATCCAGAGAAATAAGCCACAGCTTAGATGTTTTAAAAAAAATATAACAGACTACCTCTTTTTCAAAGCATACCATAAACTTAAAACTGATGATGAAACGTATAGTGTATGAATGTGAGTGAATTTATTTTTAAAGACAAATGATCTTTTTATGGTCTCTAGAATTCGTCATGGGCAGATAGGGCCCTCTTTCTTCCCTTCCTAGTCAATACTCCACTCTTGGTATGTATGGTCATTTTTTCTCAAGGAGATTTGAAAGTACAGAAGTATGAGTTACTATTGATTATTTTAGTCAGTGTACCATGCCTGTCATTTTATACTGCTTTTATGCCTTATCAGAATTTAAAACTATTTTTATCCCTACATGGGCATAATTGCGTGTGATCCAAAAGGATTGAAGAAAGAATAATGCTGGCCAAAAATCTCAGGTGCTCACTGTTTCTTGTATACCAAAAGAGTTCCTATAGAAGTCCTTCAGGAATACCAGTTGAATACACACTTGTTAGTGTATTTTATTCTCTAATTTCCCCCATATTTTGAAGGAAAAAAAACACACGTATCATTTTCATATATGTCTCTACTTACAAAACTGGAATACAAGATGGCGAGGGAGACAGAGAGGAAAAAAATGTCCTTAAAAGCCATATGTTCAAAAATCTGCTCTCAAGAGATGGAGGAACCAGAATAAATATTTTGGTGAAACCTCCAAATGTGGTCGCACACCAGAAGTTTTCCAAAGCATTTCATGTTTCCTTGGTATGCTTTTCTGCACACAGTTTGAAAGAAGTTATCCTCCTGACTGAAAAATTACCTCTTGGGAATAGATTTCAGAATTGCTGTATATTCATCTGAGCTGCCCAATCCTAATTCAGAATTTGGAATGAATAGTTGAGAATATCAGATATGACACTCTTTCCAGTCTTGGCTAAGAGAACTGGTACTTTAAGCCCCTTGACCAGAAAAGCCAATTGGAATAAATAAAGTTGAAACAATGCCTTTTACTGTCCTCCATTTTGAAAGTGAGATAGCTTACATTCAAAGCAAAAGTAGTCAGAAAGATGGGCTGTGTTGTCAGGAATTTGACTGCATTTCTTAGTTTTCAGAAGGGGGTGGGGAATATAAGATGAAATAACATGTTGGATCCTGGGCTTTGACAAGATGCTTAACCTTTGCACACAAGCAGGGCGCTAGCTGGCTGGGCTATCCACTTGTATTCCTTGATATTTTTCTAGTCTTCTCCTGTCTCTTGACTTACTCGTTTTGCATTGCTGTTGTTTTTCTGCTATGTCCAGTGTCCTGTGAGGAGGAATATAAGCTAGTGGCCACCACAGGCAGAAAAATGTATTTTTAAAGCCCTTACCTAGGTTTCTCTTATTCCTGGAGGTGAAGAAGAGGGGGTCATGTAAAACTCATAGCTGGCTGTTAAACAGTTCTTAACTGACACATTTACAATTTTCTGTGAGTGAGTATAATGTCCTAGTGACTCACATATTAGGTGTTAAATTAATATTAAATTTTAGGGTGGCCAACTCTTCCAGTTTGCCTGGGACTTCAGGGGTTCCCAGGACAGAGCACTTTTGGTGCGAAAATCAGGACAAATAGGACAGTTGGTCGCCCTACTAACACCATGATGTCATAGGGTGTTTTCTCTTCCTTTTCCTTCCTAGTCTTTTCCCCTTCCTTCCCAGAGCTGCTGGGAAGTGGTCTTGGCTTACTTCCATATCTGTTAAGCCCCTCAGTCTGTGTTCTGTGTTGCTGCTGCTGCTGCTGCTGCTAAGTCTCTTCAGTTGTGTCTGACTGTGTGACCCCATAGACGGCAGCCCACCAGGCTCCCCTGTTCCTGGGATTCTCCAGGCAAGAACATTGGAGTGGGTTCCCATTTCCTTCTCCAATGCATGAAAGTGAAAAGTGAAAGTGAAGTCACTCAGTCGTGTCCAACCCTCAGTGACCCCATGGACTGCAGCCTTCCAGGCTCCTCCATCCCTGGGATTTTCCAGGCAAGAGTACTGGAGTGGGGTGCCATTGCCTTCTCCGTGTTCTGTGTTAGGTCAGTGGAATTTGAGAATCATTACACATTTCCTGTATCCTTTGATTTTCACAACAAGTCAGACAGGGACTGAAGGCAAGTATTAGCCCCCCTTCACCAATAAGAAAACAAGAGTTCAGAAAGGTGACTGGTAACTTTCAGGGAAATTCCACATAGCTAGACTTGACCTCAGGCCTGACATTAAAAGCCGTGGTTGTTTCAGTTCACAAGGCCATGTCTTCTGAATTTGGGTTCTCTTGGACAGCTGGAGGATAGTCTGTGGATAAGAGTCAGAGCTATTCTTGGGCTTGGCAAATTGGATCGTGGAAAAGAACATTAGCCTAATAGTCATGGGGCTTGGGGTATGGTCTAAGCTCTGTCCTTATAAGCACAAGAGTCCTTGGACAGGTTTTCATCAGTCTGGGCCTCATTTCCTCACAGTGAAATGATGAGATTGGACTAGATGTACACTAAATTTCTTTCTGGTTCTCAATGACATCCTCTCTCTTCTTTCCTATCATCTGTCCCCTTTGGGATCTTCTTGAAAATCTTTTGAAGGTATTTTACCTGGATATAAAATTGGAGGCTCCTGGGAATGCCACAGCTGGCTGGCAGCCACACTGGCATTGGTTCATGTCTGGGTCAGGTGTATTAAACACCTGTTTTATGTCTCAGATGCTTACCTTTTGGGGCATGACTCTGATAGGAGCTTTTAGCTCAGTAACCTCTCCATCATATCATTTAGCTTGGGGACCGATCACATTGAGGAATTAGAAGGAAAGAGAGACAAAGGAGATAGTCACACAAACCAGGAGACCAGCTGTCTTCAAAAGAAAGGGAGGGTTCATGTCTTCAGATATGTGAATTGAAAACTGCAAATTCACTCTAGGTATTCTACCTAGAATGGAAGGTCTGAATTCTAAGTGAGCTGAGGTTTGAGCTTAGAAGCTAAACCTTAGAGCTAAACATAAGGTTGAGCTAAACCTTAAAGCTAAACTTTTGACCTTAGAGCTAAATAATAATTCTAATGATAATCAAATGTCTTCCAGCACACTGCCAGGAACTTGTCAGTCTGTGAGCAAGGTTTATATTGGATTGACCAAAAAGTTCATTTGGTTAGTGAATATATTGTTCAGTAAAGTTCTTCATGAAAATGAAAAATATCTTTTTTTTTTTTTTTTCCACTTTAACCCAAATGAACTTTTTGGCCAACACAATGCTGAGGACATATTGGTCCACACCAGAATGAAATGCTCCATCTTTGGTGTGCTTTATAAGTATGGGTTTCTAGATCTGTGTACAGGAGCTAAAAGAATGCTTAAGGGTTTTTCTAAAGGAGAGTTTGCAGGGCTCTAGAAATGGGGATTTTGGACAAGTGCCCTCTCACCACCATTCTGGAACATCGGTAAAAGACAAGACAGTAACTCAGGGGAGAAGACATAAAGGTCCCTAGAAGTATATGGCTAGGCCATTCATTTCAACCTCTCGTAATGACAGGATAAAGGAATGGGGGTGGGGGAAGGTAGGGTCCCCCTCTCTACAGTGTCTCCTATGGTTGTTCTGATGTTCATTTTAAAGGACTTCTTAATTACCCCTGCTTCAATCCGCTGTAAATAGTTTAAATACCTCTTATCTCTGCCAGATCTCACCTCTGATTCAGTCCTTGCAGAAAAGTTTGAAATAGTTTGGAAAGGCACTTGTGGGTGATGGATAGCCTGTAATTTCAAATTGAGAAGTAAAAGTGGTAAAAAGTAAAAAAAGTGGTCTGGGGGATGGACAGAAGGTCATGTCAGGTGTTTTGAAGAGAGTGGATGTCTTGGGGCTGAAGGAGTTCACTCACTTCCCTAACAGAGAAGAATTGGTTCATTGGAACAAGTCCACAATGAGATGATAGTAAAGAAAAGATATCCCATCTCTCACTTACTAGGAACCCATTGGCATTTGGTTAGTTATTGCTATCCTGCCTGGGGGAGTCTGTACTCACAGCCCACCTGCGGCTGGAAATGAGAGCAAGGGTATCTATCCAAAGTATCTATAGGAGGGCACGGGGGAGGGGTCCGAGTTTGCACAGAGGCAGGAGGAAGAAAGACCAAAGCAGACTAGGGAACAGGCCCCCTGGGGAGTCTGGAACCCTGAGTAGTGAGTCAGAGAATGATAAGACCAGGTGGGCTATGAGTTTCAATCAGCCCAGGCTGCATCTGGTCTCCTGGCCACCCTACCCTCCTTTGTCCTTGTAGGAGCTGGTAGGAGGCCTGGTGTCTGGACAACTGGGTTCAGGGAAGGATGGAAAGCCTGCCTCAGCAGCTCTGTGACCTCAGGCAAAGCAACTCTCTAAGACTCAACTTCCTGTGAAAAGGGGAGCCTGATTTCTGTCTCTTGATGTCCTGTAAGCCCAGTATTAAAAGACACTCAGAAGACATCTGCTGGACCCAGTAGATGGGAACTACAGGCAGCTCTTGCAGCTCAATTCCAGAAAAATAAATGACCCAATCAAAAAATGGGCCAAAGAACTAAACAGACATTTCTCCAAAGAAGACATACAGATGGCTAACAAACACATGGAAAGATGCTCACCATCACTCATTATCAGAGAAATGCAAATCAAAACCACAATGAGGTACCATTTCACACCAGTCAGAATGGCTGTTATCTGAAAGTCTATAGGCACTAAATGCTGGGGAGGGTGTGGAGAAAAGGGAACCCTCCTATACTGTTGGTGGGAATGTAAACTACTACAGCCACTATGGAGAACAGTGTGGAGATTCCTTAAAAAACTGGAAATAGAATTGCCATATACCAGCAGTCCCGCTGCTGAGCATTCACACCGAAGAAACCAGAATCGAAAGAGACGTGTACCCCAATGTTCATTGCAGCACTGTTACAATAGCCAGGACATGGAAGCAACCTAGATGTCCATTGGCAGACAAATGGATAAGAGAGCTGTGGTATATATACACAATGTAATATTACTCAGCCATTAAAAAAGAATGCATTTGAATCAGTTCTAATGAGGTGGATGAAACTGGAGCCTATAATACAGAATGAAGTAAGCCAGAAAGAAAAACACCAATACAGTATATTAATGCATACATATGGAATTTAGAAAGATGGTAACGATGACCCTGTATGCGAGACAGCAAAAGAGACACAGATGTAAAGAACAGACTTTTGGCCTCTGGGAGAAGGCAAGGGTGGGATGATTTGAGAGAATAGTATTGAAACAGGTATATCACCATATGTGAAATAGATTGCCGGTCCAGGTTTGATGAAAGAGACAGGATGCTCAGGCCTGGTGCACTGGGATGACCCTGAGGGATTGGATGGGGAGGGAGGTGGGAGGGGGGTTCAGGATGGGGGACACATGTACTCCCATGGCTGATTCATGTCAATGTCTGGCAAAAAGCACTACAATATTGTAAAGTAATTAGCCTCCAATTAAAATAAAAAAAATAAAATCCAGTGTCATCGAATTATAGTGCCAAATGGGAAGGAAGCCTGGACTGTTACTGGGAAGCTGAACGCCGGGGCTCCTATAGCTGATCTCAGTTCTCAGAAACAGAATAATCTTAACCAGGAAATACTGTTTGTGTTTCATCAGTACGTAAGTATAAACATGTTCAAGGCTGTACCTTCATAAAGTTCCCTGCCCACTCTTAATCCCAATAATTTCATGGTGCACAAACCTCCATTGGTTCAGACTGAGTTCCTTGTGAAGCAGAAAAATATTTCCCAGGAGCTGGGCTCAGCAGACCTCCACTATTTAGCTATCTCTATAATGCCATTTGAACCACAAAGAAGAAGGCTTGCTAAACGCCTAGCAAATGTAATGAATAAGACAAACACTTGATAATTAAGAGGAAAAGAGGAAAGGGAAAGGAATTAAGAATTTCTTCCCACCTTTCTAAAAATGAACAATGTTGTCTAGTTGCTTGAGGGCAAACTTGCATCTCCAATTCGTCAAACAGTTGGTGGCGGTGATCACATTTCTCCAGACTCACTCCTTCTGTGAGCCACTGAGCAATAAAGAGTAGCTAGGAAGGAGTGGCAAAGACACCACACATCTGTTGGGAAATTTTTTGGCCTCTGTTGTGTACTTTGGGTGAAGGTGACTAAAGAAACCAGGGGGAAAGAGGCCTGAATTTCAGGAGTGAAGATGGGAGCATCAGTCCCCAATCTGTCTTAACATATTGAACATTCTCAGACAGGTCGCTCAAACCCTCTGAGTTTTAGTTCATCTGTGTTAAAGGTGAGCATGCATGGGGGCATGCTCAGTCACGTCCGACTCTTTGCAACCCCACGGACTGTAGCCCACCAGGCTCCTCTGTCCATTGGATTTTCCAGACAAGAGGACTGGAGTGGGTGGCCATTTTCTCCTCCGGAAGACACTTTGTCACTATTTTATTTATAGAGAGAGTCATCGGGAAGATGAAATAGGGGTAATGTTGTATGTAACATTTCCTAAAACAACGCTTGGTGCCCAGTAAATCCATTACGGAGCCGAAATAATACTTCTGGCAAATGTGTCATAAGTATGTCAGTGTGTTTACATCTGAAGTCTGCTCTCACTGCAGGGTTTCAGGACTTGCTCATTCCTCCTCCTGGGTCATTCTTCTCCCAGATTTGTGTCAGACTGCCATGTCTCATCATTTGGCAGCTTAAACGTTGCCTTCTCTTAAAAATCTTTCCTGACCACCTTATCTAAAGAAAACTACTCTGGCATGACTTTTAATTTTATTATCTCCATAGCACTGTTACCTAAATTATTATTCACTTGCTTGCTTGTTCTTTCCTGCCTCTCACAGAGTGCAAGTTCCTTAAAAGAGTGGGGACCTGTCTTATCTTGCCTGCTGCTAAGAACCAAGACCTCGGCCAGTGCTGTTCAGCAGCAGTGGAATGACACACATATGTGACCTGCAGTTTTCCAGTAGCCACATTAGAAACAATAAGGAGAGGTATAGAAAATTAATTTTGATAATGCATTTAATCTAACCCTGTGCACCCCAATATTATCCTATCCACATGCAATGAATATAAAATTGTTAATGAGATATTTTGCATTTTTTCTTTTCATACCATCTGTAATCTGATGTGTGTTTGACCGTTAACAGCACTTCTAAACTGCTGTATAGTCACACATGCCTCATGGATACAGTATTGGACAGGTCAGGCCTAGAAGACAGGTCAGTCACTCAGTCATGTCCGTCTCTTTGTGACCCTGTGCACTGGAGCATGCCAGGCTTCCCTGTCCATCCAACTCCTGGAGCTTGATCAAATTCACTTCCATCGAGGTGGTGATGCCATCCAACCATCTCATCCTCTGTCATTCCCTTCTTTTCCTGCCTTCAGTGTTTCCCAGCATCAGGGTCTTTTCAAATGAGTCAGTTCTTCGCATCAGGTGACCAAAGTTTTGGAGTTTCAGCTTCAGCATCAGTTCTTCCAATAAATATTCAAGATTGATTTCCTTTAGGATTGACTGGTTTGATCTCCTTACAGCCCAAGGGACTCTCAAGAGTCTTCTCCAACACCACAGTTCAAAATCATCAATTCTTTGGTGCTCAGCTTTCTTTATAGTTCAATTTTCACATCCATACATGACTACTGGAAAAATCATAACTTTGACCAGACGGACCTTTGTTGGTAATGTCTCTGCTTTTTAATATGCTGTCTAGGTTGGTCATAGTTTTCTTCCAAGGAGCAAGCGTCATTTAATTTCATGGCTGCAGTCAACATCTGCAGTGATTTTGGAGCCCAAGAAAATAAAGTCAGCCACTGTTTCCACATCTATTTGCCATGAAGTCATGGGACCATATGTCATGATCTTAGTTTTCTGAATGCTGAGTTTTAAGCCAACTTTTTCACTCTTCTCTTTCACTTTCTTCAAGAGGCTCTTTAGTTCTTTGCTTTCTGCCATAAGGAGGTGTCATCTGTGTATCTGAGGTTATTGATATTTCTCCCAGCAATCTTGATTCCAGCTTGTGCTTCATCCAGCCCAGCATTTCTCATGATGTACTCTGCATATAAGTTAAATAAGCAGAGTATGTGACAATATACAGCCTTGATGTGCTCTTTTCCCAGTTTGGAACCAGTCTTTGGTTCCATGTCCAGTTCTAACTGTTGCTTCTTGATCTGCATACAGATTTCTCGGGAGGCAGGTCAGGTGGTCTGGTATCCCCATCTCTTTAAGAAATTTCCACAGTTTGTTGTGATCCACACAGTCAAAGGCTTTGGCCTGGTCAATAAAGCAGAAGTAGATGTCTTTCTGGAACTCTTTTGCTTTTTCGATGATCCAACGTATGTTGGCACTTTGATCTCCAGTTCCTCTACTTTTCCAAATCCGGCTTGAACACCTGAAGTTCACAGTTAACTGTGGAAGCCTGACTTGGAGAATTTTGAGCTTACTTTTCTAGCTTGTGAGATGAGTAAAATTGTGCAGTTGTTTGAGCATTCTTTGGCATTGCGTTTCTTGTGGATTGGAATGAAAACTGACTTTTCCAGTCCTGTGGCCAGTGTTGAGTTTTCCAAATTTGCTGGCATATTGAGTGCAGCAGTTTACCAGCATCATCTTTTAGGATTTGAAATAGCTTAACTGGAATTCCATCACCTCCACTAACTTTGTTCATAGTGATGCTTCCTAAGGCCCACTTGACTTCGCATTCTGGGATATCTGGCTCTATCATGATCACACCATTGTGATTATCTGGGTCATTAAGATCTTTTTTGTCTGGTTTTTCTGTATATTCTTGCCACCTCTTCTTAATATCTTTTGCTTCTGTTAGGTTCATACCATTTCTGTCTTTTATTGTGCCCATCTTTGCACACAAACTTCCCTTGGTATCTCTAATTTTCTTGAAGAGATCTGTAGTCTTTCCCATTCTATTGTTTTCCTCTTTTTCTTTGCATTGATCATGAGAAAGGCTTTCTTATCTCTCATTGCTATTCTTTCAAACTCTGCATTCAAATGGGTGTATCTTTCCTTTTCTCCTTTGCCTTTCACTTCTCTTCCTTTCACAGCTAGTTGTATGGCCTCCTCAGACAAACATTTTGCATTTCTTTTATTGGGTATGGTCTTGATCACTGCCTCCTGTACAGTGTCACAAATCTCTATCCATAGTTCTTCAGGTACTCTGTTTAACAGATCTAATCCCTTGAATCTATTTGTCACTTCCACTGTGTAATCATAAAGGATTTGATTTAGGTCATATCTGGTCTAGTGGTTTTCCCTACTTTCTTCTATTTAAGTCTGAATTTGCCAATAAGGAGTTCATGATCTGAGCCAGAGTCTGCTCCCAGTCTTGTTTTTGCTTACTGTATAGGGCTTTTCCATCTTTGGCTGCAAAAAAAATAAGCAATCTGATTAAGGTATTGACACTCTGGTGATGTCCACATGTAGAGTGTTCTCTTGTGTTGTTGGAAGAGGGTGTTTGCTATGAGCAGTGCATTCTCTTGGCAAAAGTCTATTAGCCTTTGCCCTGCTTCATTTTGTATTCCTAAGACCATATTTGCCTGTTACTCCATGTATCTTTTGACTTCCTACTTTGCTTTCCAGTCCCCTATAATGGAAAGGACATCTTTTTTGGTTTTTAAATCTAGAAGGTCTTCTAGGTTGTCATAGAACCATTCAACTTCAGCTTCTTCAGCATTGCTGGTCGGGTCATAGACTTGGATTACTGTGATACTGAATAATTTGCCTTGGAAACGAACAGAGATCATTCTGTCATTTTTGAGATTGTACCTAAGTACTGCATTTTGGACTTTTTTGTTGACTATCATGGCTACTCATTTCTTCTAAGGGATTCTTGCCCACAGCAGTAGATATAATGGTCATTTGAGTTAAATTCACACATTCCAGTCCTTTTTAGTTTACTGATTTTTAAAATGTCAACATTCACTCTTGTCATCTCCTGTTTGACCACTTCTAATTTGCCTTGATTCATGGACTTAACATTACAGGTTCCTATGCATTGTTTTTCTTATAGCATCAGATTTACTTCTATCACCAGTCACATCCATAACTGGGTGTTGTTTTTGCTTTGGCTCCATCTCTTCATTCTTTCTGGACTTATTTCTCCAGTGATCTCCAGTAGCATATTGGGCACCTACCGACCTGGGGAGTTTATCTTTCACTGTCCTATCTTTTTGCCTTTTCATACTATTCATGGGGTTCTCAAGGCAAGAATACTGAAGTGGTTTGCCATTCCCTTCTCCAGTGGACCACATTTTGTCAGAACTCTCCACCATGGCCCGTCCATCTTGGGTGGCCCTACAAGGCATGGCTCATAGTTTCATTGAGTTAGACAAGGCTGTGGTCAGTTTGATTAGTTTTCTGTGATTGTGGTTTTCATTGTGTCTGCCCTCTGAAGGCTTGTGGAAGCTTCCTGATGGTATAGACTGACTGAGGGGGAAACTGGGTCTTGTTCTGATGGGTGGGGCCATGCTCAGTAAATCTTTAATCAAATTTTCTGTTGGTGGGAGGGGCTGTGTCCCTTTTGTTTGACCAGAGGCCAAACTATGGTGGAAGTAATGAAGATAATGGTGACCTCCTTCAAAAGGTCCTGTGAGATTAGTAGGATCTCAAGATGGTGGATTAGAGGGACATGTGCTCATCTTCTTCTGGAAGAACTAGAAGACTAGTATGGGCAGGTATTCAGCATTTGCTGAACAGTGTTTGTGGTTTTCCATCTTTGCCTGAATTGTGTCAACACCTTTGTTTTTAAATCGAGAACCTCATTTTAAATTTTATTTATTTTTTATTGAGGTATAGTTCGTGGTGTAGTAGTAAAAGATCTGCCTGCCAATGCAGGAATCACAAGAAATATGGGTTTGATCCTGAGACGGGAAGGTCCCCTGGAGGAGGAAATGGCAACCCACTCCAGTATTTTTGTCTGGAAAACTCTATGGACAGATGAGCCAGAGTTGGACACCACTGAGTATGCATGNGGGCCATGCTCAGTAAATCTTTAATCAAATTTTCTGTTGGTGGGAGGGGCTGTGTCCCTTTTGTTTGACCAGAGGCCAAACTATGGTGGAAGTAATGAAGATAATGGTGACCTCCTTCAAAAGGTCCTGTGAGATTAGTAGGATCTCAAGATGGTGGATTAGAGGGACATGTGCTCATCTTCTTCTGGAAGAACTAGAAGACTAGTATGGGCAGGTATTCAGCATTTGCTGAACAGTGTTTGTGGTTTTCCATCTTTGCCTGAATTGTGTCAACACCTTTGTTTTTAAATCGAGAACCTCATTTTAAATTTTATTTATTTTTTATTGAGGTATAGTTCGTGGTGTAGTGGTAAAAGATCTGCCTGCCAATGCAGGAATCACAAGAAATATGGGTTTGATCCTGAGAAGGGAAGGTCCCCTGGAGGAGGAAATGGCAACCCACTCCAGTATTTTTGTCTGAAAAACTCTATGGACAGATGAGCCAGAGTTGGACACCACTGAGTATGCATGCAAGATAGTTGATTTACAATAGAACTTTTAATTTTATTAATTTTTTAAATTGAAGTATAATTGATTTACAGTGTTGTGTTAATCACTGCTGTACAGCAAAGTGATTCAGTTATATATATATATATGCATTCTTTTAAATATTCTTTTCCATTATGTTTTATCTTAGAATATTGAATATAGTTCTCTGTGCTGTACAGGACCTTGTTGTTTATCCATTCTATGTATAAAAGCTTATATCTGCTAACCCCAACTTCCCAGTCCACCCTTCCCCTGAAGTCATCTCTCTTGGCAACCACCTATCTGTTCCCCAAGTCCGTAATTCTGTTTCTATTTCATAGATAGGGTCATTTGTGTCATATTTTAGATTCCATGATAAGTGATATCATATGGTATCTGCCTTTCTTACTTCACTTAGTATGATAATCTCTAGTGCATATATGTTGTTGCCAATGGCATTATTTTGTTCTTTTTTATGGTTGAGTAATATTCCATTGTACATATATACCACAGCTTTATCCATTCATCTGTTGATGGACATTTAGGTTGCTTCCATGTCTTGGCTATTGTGAATAGTGTTGCTCTTTACATAGGTGGTGCATGTATCTTTTTGAATTATAAAAACTAGAACTTTAGAGATCTTTTAGTCACTCTCTCACTTTATAGGTGAGGAGATTTTGACCCTGAGAAGGGAAGTGCTAGTTTCTACAAGTTGTTACCCCAGGTTACAAGAGGCTGCAAGAGTCAGGCCTGGAACTCATGTTCTCTTGTTCTAAAGTAGATGTTCCTTCCAAATACACTAACCCAAAGGTTTCCATTCCCTGTGATATATACTGTATCATTTTACTTCTGAACATGCCAAACAATTACATAAAATACTCCTTGACATAAATAGGTGTAATTTCCAGAGTCTGGCATCGTTCAAGTGATTGTATTTTAGGTATCGTTTATGAGAAGTCTCCATTCATACTTTGTTTAATTCAGTCATTTAATCTAGATCACTCCGAAAACATCTTAAGAACTTCAGCTGTAGCAGAAAACATCAAACTATTAATTTTCTTTCCAGGATTTTTACAACCCAAGATGTTAAAAATTCAAATGCTGCCCACACACCTGCAGAGGCCACCTTATTCTCATTCCTTCCTCTCCTGAATTCCTGGGAGGAAGATAAGCAGCTGCTTGTGAGATGGCATAATATTGATGAACGGTGTCTACAAGAAATCTGCTCATGACAATTAATTTTTACAGCACCAGTCCCGTACTTCCAAGCATTCTATTAAAATTATTCATTGTTAATTGATACTGCTGGGAATTAGAAGCAAAGACCAGTTTGCCAAAAAACCAGAGGAGGATACAATTCTGTTGCATATTCATATTGACTTTCTACTTAATAAGCTAGTGGGAAGGGGAAATCAGAGCTGTGATCTATCAAACCTGTTACAGATGAAAAATTATCACCCCCTTTCCTTCTATTGTTAAGCCACAGACATTAGTGATTGTTGTCTTGACAATGGATTATGACCTCTGCCCAAAGACGTGGTGCATGCTTTGTCAGAGTTTCACTTGTGAGCCTCCAGGAGTGAATAAGACAGGCCCTGGGCTGCAGTATGCTTGCTGGTTGTGTTCTCCTTGGGTATCCATTAGCATCCCCAAGATACCCAAGAACACAGCATCACTACCAGCTTCCCTGGACAGTGTCCAGGGAGCAAAGCTTAAGGGAGATGTCCACAGCCACTGTGCACATTTCTGAGGCACCAACCCAAATGTGGTACAGAAACGTTTGATGTTGATCCTAGGAACATGAATTTCCTTGCTTTAGAGAAAACTCATCATTCTTTATTTTAAAGCCTTCATTTTAGTAGCTGCAGCAAAAAATGGAAAAAAAGAACTCTTAAAAGTGGGGATGTGGGGACTTCCCTGGTGATCCACTGGTTAAAACTTTGTGCTCCCAATGCAGGGGACCTGGGTTTGATCCCTGGTTGGGGAGCTAGATCCCAAATACCGCAACTAAGAGTTCTTATGCTACAACTAAAAGATTCCCCATGCTGCAACTGAAAAACTAAAAATAAAAAAAAATCCCACATACTATAATGAAGACCTGGAGCAGCTGAATAAAAATGTTATTAAAAAACATAGATGAAATAGATAAAAATCCTGAATGTTATTGCTAAACTGAAATTTTTTAAATTTTGAGTTGGGCATTTCAGTTCTGTTCCAGATTCCAAGCTTTGCTTTTACATTTGAAAACTGTTAATGGCTCATCATTCATAGGTTCTTTATTTGAAAGGAGCCCCTGGGTCTCAGTGAGACTGAAAATATGGCTGAAGTTAGGTGAGAGTGTAACTGGTGGACAATGTGGAGTGTGTTTGCTCAGAAGATGTTCGGGGTAGAATTAATGCCTCAGGCCATGGAGACTAGTAGGGCCCCCACCCCTTGGTGTGTTCTTGGGCATGAGGCGTACTTTCTCTATTTATTTATTTTTTAAAATAAAAATTTTATTTAAAATTTTAAAATTTATTTTTAAAAAATTGGGGTATAATTGCTTTACAATGCTATGTTCAGTTCTGCTGTACAACGTGAATCAGCTATAAATATGCATATATCTCCTGCCTCCTGAACCTCCCTCCCCTCACCCCATCCCACCCCTCTAGGACACCACAGAGCACTGAGCTGAGCTCCCTGTGCTATACAGCAGCTTCCCACTAGCTATCTATCCTATGTATGTAGTGTATATATGGGGTTGTACAGAGTCGGACGCGACTGAAGTGACTTAGCAGCAGCAGCAGTGTATATATGTAAATACCACTCTCTTAGTTTGTTCTACCCTCTCCATCCCCCTTTGTGTCCTCAAATCCGTTCTTTCTGTTTGCAAAGAGACATAGTCTCTTTAAACTCAGTTTCTTTATTTGTAAAATTCCCATCATCTTAGACTCTGTCTTAAATGGTTGTGGGGAAGATAAATGAGAAAATATATATGAAACTTCTGGTATGTTCTAAATGTCCAGTAAACACTGGGACTGTTATTGTAGCTCTGGTTAAGTAAAAGTGCCTTTATCTCAGAGTAAAGCAACTGATGTCTGTGCACTTAAATAACTGTATATTTTTGATATACAGGCAATATAGGCCTTTTGCCATTTTTCATTTTCTTAATTGAATTTATTTAGTACATATATATATCTTAGTCTTAAATGTGCACAGTAATTGAAAATAATAATCTATATTTTAAAATCATATAAAATATGGCCTTCCGTTGACTCCTTGGCTTTCCCATCTGCAAATTTCTGAGAATTTTTTTCTAAAGAGACTGTATTGTGATTCTATGTCCTCTGAGAATGACAGCCCTAATATAATTGCAAAATAAGGGTCAAGGCAGAATGTCACAAATTTGTTGTTGTCTGCAGGCTTCATCTAAGATTCTACCTGCACAATACCATGACAACCAGTTAGAAGGAGAAAAATTTAGTTAATCAGGCAGTTGTTTTAGCTACATGAAACCAAACAACTGGCTTCAGTCTTACTTTCTTCTGCTTCATTGCATTGATGAGATTCAACCCATAGTTCTGACATCATGTCTGTGACCTAAATCACATTGTTGTACATTCTTGAAAGGGCTTTAATTGAGTGTTTAAAGGAGTATTTGCTCCATTCGAAAGACTTTCCTCTGCACATGTATATGTGACTAGAATTGTAATCCAGTGATTATATGTGCTCAGAGAGGCTCTGCTTTAGTGTTGGAGCTTGAAAATATTGAATGTTTTTCCTGTGGTTGGATGAGGGTGGGTAATTTTAAGTCAGACTCTCCCAGAGTAGTTTCATGACAATGAAAGCCTGTTTTGATGATGGATGTTTGTGCGTATTTGTTTCTTCTTCTAAGTTCTACCTAGATCTACTCATGACTGTTGGCGATAGATTGTGTTAGATAGGAGTGTGTTAGATTGTGTTAGATAGCTAATATAGACTCTACCGAGTCTAAGAGGAGAGACTCTTAGCAAGTCATTTTCCTGAACTTCTGTTTCATTAGTAGAGAAGGTTTTAGCTTAGAAGGAAATAAGTCAATGCAGTGGCTGTTTGTATTTTTGTGCTTGTAGTGATGGCCTCAGTGTGTAGAACTCACACAGAAATCTTATTTTTTATTCATGCCTTCTACTAATCAAGAGCTTTTTTAAAAAACAAAACAAAAACAAAAAACTCTTGTTCAAAAGGAAATGGAAGCCACTGGCACTTTCAATTAAAGAAAGTCGTCTTACACTAGAGACTTGGATTCCAGGAAGAATTCCACGTGGAGTTTCAGATCTTGTGTTAAAGGACAAATGGGAAAAGTGCCTAGAGTCAGGCTGAGGCAGGACACTACAGTTTCCTCTCCCCATGTCTCCAAGATTTGGTGGCAATGACAAATAGCAACTCCAAAGCAGTTTTCCAAAGGCTTCTTCAAAGCAAGCCAAGCAGTTCCTGTTTGATTTGGCTGTTGACTGCCATTCTTACATGCAAAGAAAGAAATGTTTGGCAAGAACAGACTTCAGAATGCTGTCAGAAGGGAGCTTCCAGGAGTCAGTGTGTCACTGGGCAGTTGTTCAGTCCACTAGGGGAAACATCATTTCAGCTCAGCCTGAAGGGTCCCATTTTTCTGCAAACAGCATTTCCCGTAACAGCTATTTGTATTCACACATGGGTCTTGGGTGAATTCACACCCTCATGACTGTTTTAACTTTTTATTTGGAAATCATTTCAGACTTACAAAAATAGTTAACAGAAATATCATAGAGAGGTCCAATTACCCTTTTCCCACAATAATACTGTGTGTAAGCCTGCTAAGTCACTTCAGTCATGTCCAACCTTTCACGACCCTGTGGACTGGGTCTCACCAGGCTCCTCTGTCCATGGGATTCTCCTGGCACAGTTCCTCGAGTGGGTTGCCATGCCCTACTCCAGGCGATCCTCCAGACCCAGGGACTGAACTCTCTCCTGTCTCCTGCATTGGCAGGTGGATTCTTTACTGCTGGTTCCACCTGGGAAGCCCGACACTGTGTATGCTGCTACTGCTGCTAAGTCACTTCAGTCGTGTCCGACTCTGTGTGACCCCATAGACGGCAGCCCACCAGGCTCGACACTGTGTATAACCATGGACAATTGCATTCTTATTAATTCAGTCCCCGTTAGGAGTTCAGTTCCTATTATGCAATGCTCCTGCTTGCAACATTGCTGATAATAATATTCTTTTCAGAATCCTATGAGTAGGTAGAATGAATTTGTTTTTTCTTGTTTATGAATGAGAAATTGAGACACACATCAAAGAGCAGTGAGGGCTGAGTCAGAACTGAACTTGCTGTATTTGATTCCTGACCTGAAGTCTCTTCATCAAAATTCATTAATTTTTATTAAGAGGTAAAAACGAATAAGTGTTCAAAGTGAAAGAAATGATTTTATATATATGCTCTATATGTATCATCATTTTGATTGTTGGTGAACTAATATGGGACCTTTTTCTTTCTTTTAGCTGCATGTCATGTGGGATCTTAGTTCCCCCACCAGGTACTGAACCTGTGCCCTGTGCAGTGGAAGTGCAGAGTCTTAACCACTGGACCTCTAGGGAAATACCTAGGGGACTATTAAAGTGCTGAGTGTATCTACATCTCCCCCTTCCCCCACCCCATCCATGTTTAACCCACCCCTCTTCCTCCAAATATCTCTAGCAACTATTTCCTGTTTCAGACACCACAGTGCTACCTGGAGTTCATGTCTTTCCCTTGCTTTACCTGCATTTTTACAAAAATTCCTTAATCGTGTCCCTGAGTCCACATTGTTGCTGGAGAAATCCTTCCAAACCATAGATCCAATCATACCATTCTTCCGTTTAAACTCTTCAGAGGGCCCTTGTGTATTGTCCACCCAAATCACACAAGGGCATTAATCCTCATAACTCGGCAGAGTAGGCATTGTGTTATTATCTTGACAGGTTCATGGGTTGAAATCATGCAGTAGTTAAATGGCAGAGCCAAGATTTGAATTTAAGAGTCTGCAGTGCATCAGATTACCCAGTCTTTCTGTGGCTTTTAGGATAAAGTCTAGATTCCTGAGCCAGTCAGCTCAGATTCCAGCTTGACTTGAGGTAATCTTTACAGGAACTTAAAGAGGTCATGTTTACAGAGTTCAGCTTCCTTGAACTCTACTCAACAACACCAAACTTCTTTGTCCTTCTCGTCTTTTCATACCACTGTGCTTGTTCAAAGTAGGACAAAGAAGTTTGGGGTTTGGACAGAATAATGGCATGATTGGATCTTTGGTTTGTAAGGATTTCCCTAGCAAAGACTCTGAGATGACTTTCTCTGTCTTCTCTATATGGTAAGACCTAGTTCACATTCACAGCATCATACCAGCGTGGTGGTGGTGGTCCACCCAATACATTGTCTGTAGAGAGTTTAACACAAAAAGAAAACTGACTAAAAGCCATCTGCTTGTTATTAGTACCATGTGCCAGTAATTGCAAATAATGACAGTGGACAACAGACTCCTCTTTGTGGGATAAGTCAGTCAGTTCAGTCACTTAGTCATGTCCGACTCTTTGCAACCCCATGGACTGCAACATGCCAGGCATCCCTGTCCATCACCAACTCCCAGAGTTTACTCAAACTCATGTCCATTGAGTCATGATGCCATCTAAGCATCTCATCCTCTGTTTTCCCCTTCTCCTCCTGCCTTCAGTCTTTCCCAGCATCAGGGTCTTTTCCAGCGAGTAAGTTCTTCACATCAGGTGGTCAAAGTATTGGAATTTCAGCTTCAGGATTGGAAGCATCAGTCCTTTCAATGAATATTGAGGACTGATTTCCTATAGGATGAACTGGTTGGATCTCCTTGCTGTCCAAGGCACTCTCAATAATCTCCAACAACACAGTTCAAAAGCATCATTTCTTCGGCTCTCAGCTTTCTTTATAGTCCAGCTCTCACATCCATACATGACTACTGGAAAAACCATAACTTTGACTAGACAGACCTTTGTTGCCAAAGTAACATCTCTGCTTTTTAACATACTGTCTAGGTTGGTCATCATTTCTCTTCCAAGGAGCAAGCGTCTTTTAATTTCATGTCGGCAGTCACCATCTGCAGTGATTTTGGAACCCCCCAAAATAAAGTCTCTCACTGTTTTCATTGTTTTCCCATCTATTTGCCATGAACTGATAGGACCAGATGCCATGATCTTAGTTTTCTGAATGATGAGTTTTAAGCCAACTTTTTCACTCTCCTCTTTCACTTTCATCAAGAGGCTCTTTAGTTCTTCACTTTCTGCCATAAGGGTGATGTCATCTGCATATCTGAGGTTATCAATATTTCTCCTGGCAATCTTGATTCCGGCTTGTGCTTCATCCAGTCCAGCATTTCTCACGATGTACTCTGCATATAAGTTAAATAAGCAGGGTAACAATATATAGCCTTGATGTACTCCTTTCCCAATTTGGAGCCAGTCTGTTGTTCCATGTCCAGTTCTAACTGTTGCTTCTTGACCTGCATACAGATTTCTCAGGAGGCAGATCAGGTGGTCTGGTATTCCCATCTCTTTCAGAATTTTCCACAGTTTATTGTGATCCACACTGCCAAAGGCTTTGGCATAGTCAGTAAAGCAGAAGTAGATTTTTTTCTGGAACTCTCTTGCTTTTTTGATGATCCAACAGATGTTGGCAATTTGATCTCCAGTTTCTCTATTTTTTCTAAATCCAGCCTGAACAGCTGGAAGTTCACAGTTCACGGACTGTTGAAGCCTGGCTTGGAGAATTTGGAGCATTCTAGCGTGTGAGATGAATGCAATTGTGCGGTAATTTGAGCATTCTTTGACATTGCCTTTCTTTGGGCTTGGAATGAAAACTGACCTTTTCCAGTCCTGTGGCCACTGCTGAGTTTTCCGAATTTGCTGGCATATTGAGTGCAACATTTTCAAAGCATCATCTTTTAGGATTTGAAATAGCTCAACTGGAATTCCATCACCTTCACTTTGTTCTCCTGGGTCCTGGTATGCACAAGGTTCTGTTTGTGCCCTCCAAGAGTCTGTTTCCCCTGTCCTATGTAAGTTCTGATGGCTCTGTGGTGGGGTTAATTGCAACTTCCTCCAAGAGAGCTTATGCCATACCCAGAGCTCCTGCAGCAGTCCACTGCTGACCCATGCCTCCTCAGGAGACACTCAACCACAGTTCTGTCTCTGTCTCTGTGGGGTCTCTGGGTCCTCCTGCACACAAGGTATGTTTGAGCCGTCTGAGCATCTCTGTTAGGTATAGGGTTTGATTCTAAAGGTGATTTTGCCCCTCCTACCATCTTGCTGGGGCTTCTCTGACCCTTGGATGTGGGGTATTTCCTCACAGTCACTCCATCCACACAGCTGCCACTAGAGTGCCGCTGCAAATTCATTACCTTTGTGTTTTTTTCCGTCTTTATTGAGATATAATTGGTACCTCAATAAACCTTGTGCATCTCACTGTAACATTGTGTCAGTTCAAGGTTGTTGATTTGATCACTTGTTGATTTGATCACTTACATATTACATATCATAGGCTTAAACCACCATCACATCACATAATTACCATTTCTTTTTTGTGGTGAGAACATCTGTTAACAACTTTTACATTGTTGTGTATAATCACAATGATGTGCGTTATATCCCCAGAATCAGTCTCGTAACAGGAAATTTATACTCTGTGATCAACCTCTCCTCGTTCCCTTCACCCCACAGTCTGTGGTAACCACCATTTCACTCTGTTGTTTCTATAAGTTAGATTTTTTTAGACTTCATATTTAAATGATATCATATAGTATTTCTCTGTCTGACTTGTTGCACTTAACATTATGCCTTCAAGATCCAGTTATATTGTTGAAAATACCAGGATTTTGTTTTTTCTCATGGCTGAATAACATCTTGTGTGTGTGTGTGTGTGTGTGTGTGTGTGTGTGCATGTGCGTGCATGCATGCACAAGTAACCCTTGAACAGCATGAGTTTGAACTGTGCAGATCCATTATACAAAATTGTTTTCAATAAATATAGTACCTTTATTTTCATTTTACAGGTTTTTAAATAAGTACGGGGAAATATGTGTATTCATTTAGAGATCATGGTATATGGAATCAAAAGAACTAAAGTATGAGTCCTGATTCTGTACAGACTGTTTCCTATTTTGACAGTAAACTGAATCATCTCTCAGTTTCTCTGCTTTTGAGGCAGAGATATCAGTAAGTGAATTTTTTACTGTGAGTGGTCAGTGCCCCTAACCCCATGGTTTTCAAGGATCAACCTTGTGTGTGAGTATCTCACATATCAGTAAGCTCTTGTTGACACTGAGGTTGCTCTCATGCCTTGACTATTGTGAATAATACATTAGTAAACATGGAGGGCAGCCATCTCTTTGATATCCTGCATTCATTTGCTTTGGCTATAAAGCCAGAAGTGAGGAATGCTGCATCATATGGTAGTTTTGTTTTAACTTTTTAAAGAACATTCCTCCTCTTTTCCACTGTGAGTGTACCAATTTATATGCCCACAAACAGCATATAAGAATTCCCTTTTCTCCACACATCGTCAACACTTGTTACCTGTTGTCTTTTGGATATTAGACTTTCTAACAAGTATGAGGTGATTCCTCACTGTGTTTTTCCTTTGCATTTCCCTGAGGATTAGTGATGTTGACCATCCTTCCTGTTGTTTAGTTGCCCAGTTGTGTCTGGCTGCTTTGTGGCCTCATGGACTTAGCCCCCCCAGGCTCCCCTGTTCATGGGATTTCCCAGGCAAGAATACTGGAGTGGGTTGCCATTCCTTCCCTGGGGAACTTCCTGACTCAGGGATTGAACCTGTGTCTCCTGCATTGGCAGGCGGATTCTTTACCACTGAGCCACCAGGGAAGCCCATCCTTTCAGGTACCTCTTGGCTGTTTCTATGCCTTCTTTGGAAAAATGTTTATTTAGTTCCTCTGCCCATTAAAAACTTTTTTTGGGTTATTGATTTGGTAGTTTCTTTATAAATTTTGCATATTAACTCCATATAATACATATGGTTTGAAGATATTTTATTCCATTCTATAGGCTTCTTTTTGATTTTGTTGATTGTTTCTTATGATGTGCAGAATTCTTTTAGTTTCATATTGTTGTTTTTCTTCATTCACTCAGTCATGTCTGATTCTTTGCAACCCCAGGGACTGCAGCATGCCAAGCTTCCCTGTCGCTCACCATCTCCTGGAGCTTGTTCAAACTCATGTATATTGAGGCAGTGTTCCCATCCAACCATCTCATCCTCTGTTGTCCCCTTCTCCTCCCACCTTCCATCTTTCCCAACATCAGGGTTTTTTCTAATGAGTCGGCTCTTTGCATCAGGTGGCCAAAGTTTTGCAGCTTCAGCTTCAGCATCAGTCCTTCCACTGAATAGTCAGGATTGATTTCCTTTAGGATTGGCTAGTTTGATCTCCTTGAGTCTCAAGGGACTCTCCAAAGTCTTCTCTAACAGCATGGTTCAGAAGCATCAATTCTTTGGTGCTCAACTTTCTTTATGGTCCAACTCTCACATCTATACATGACTACTGAAAAATCATAGCTTTGACTAGATGGACCTTTGTTGGCAAAATAATATCTCTTCTTTCTAATATGCTGTCTAAGTTTGTCATAGATTTTCTTCCAAGGAGCAAGCGTCTTTTAATTTCATGGTTGCAGTCACCATCCACAGTGATTTTGGAGACCCCCCAAAAATAAAGTCTGTTGTTGTTTCCATTGTTTCCCCATGTATTCACCATGAAGTAATGGGGCCAGATGCCATGATCTTATTTTTTTTCAATGTTGAGTTTTAAGCCAGCTTTTTCACTCTTCTCTTTGACTCTCATCAAGAGGCTCTTTAGTTCTTCATTTTCTGCCGTAAGGGTGGTGTCATCTGCATATCTGACGTTATTGGTAGTTCTCTCAGCAATCTTGATTCCAGCTTGTGCTTCATCCAGCCTGGCATTTCACAAGTTGAATAAGCAGGGTGAAAATATACAGCCTGTCGTACTCCTTTCCCAATTTGGAACCAGTCTGTTGTTCCATTTCTGGTTCTAACTGTTGCTTATTGATGTGCATACAGGTTTCTTATGAGGCAGGTAAGGTATTCTGGTATTCCCACCTCTTTTAAGCATATTCCATAGTTTGTGTGATCTACAGAGTCAAAGGTTCTAACATAGTTAATGAAGCAGATGTAGATGTTTTTCTGGAACTCTTTTGCTTTTTCTATGATCCAATGGATGTTGGCAGTTTGATCTCTGGTTCCTCCACCTTTTCTAAATCCAGCTTGAACATCTGGAATTTCTTGGTTCATGTACTGTTGAAAACCTAGCTTGAAGATTTTTGAGCATTACTTTTCTAGCATGTGAAATGAACGCAATTGTGTGTTAGTTTGAACGTTCTTTGGCATTGCCTTTCCTTGAGATTGGAATGAAAACTGACCTTTTCCAGTTCTGTGGCCACTGCTGAGTTTTCCAAGTTTGTTGACATATTGAGTGCAGCACTTTCACAGCATCATCTTTTAGGATTTGAAGTAGCTCAGCTGGAATTCCATCACCTCCACTAACTTTGTTCATAGTGATGCTTCCTTCCTAAGGCCCACTTGACTTCACACTCTAGAATGTCTGGCTCTAGGTGAGTGATCACACCATCGTGGTTATACATTTAGTTTCAAGTAGTATCACTTAAATTTTTTTTGCCTTTATTGCTTGTGTTTTTGGTGTCGTATCCAAAATATCATTGCCAAGACCAGTACAAAGGAACTTCCCTCAGTGTTTTCTTCTAAAAGTTTTAAAATTTCATCCTTATGTTTAAATCTTTAAACCATTTTGAGTTAATTTATGTAAGTGGTGTAAGAAGGGGTTCAATTTTGTTTTTCTGCAGGTGGTTATCCAATTTTACCAACACCATTTGTCCTTTCCCCATTGAGTATTCTTGAATCCTTTGTCAAATGTTAGTTGATTATGTATTCAGAGATTTATTTATGCCTCTCAGTTCTGTTCCATTGGTCTTTGTGTCTGTTTTTAGGCCAGTATAAAACTGTTTTGATTACTGTAGATTTGGAGTATAGTTTGAAATCAGGAGGTGTGATACCTCTGGCTTTATTCTTGTTCTTCAGGATTGCTGTGACCATTCATGGTCTTTTGTGATTTCACACATGTTTTGGGATTGCTTATTCTTTTTCATAGAAAAATGCCATTGGAGTTTTCTTTTTTTGCTGTTGGAATCTTGAGAGCTTGTATTGAATCTCTAAATAGCCTTGGACAGTATGGACATTTTAGCAATATTCCTTCTTATCCATGAACATTTTTCAAGAATATTTTTCTTTTTTTGTAGCTTCTTCAATTTCTTTCATTAAAGTTTATAGTTTTCAGTGTGCTTCCTATTTTACCTCCTTAGTTACATTTATTCTTAAATATTTTTTTGATGCTATTGTCAATTGGTTTCTTTATTTGTTTTTCAGATATTTCATTGTTAGTATGTAGAAGAACAACTGATTTCTGTATGTTGATTTTATATTCTGCAAATTCATTGATCAGCTCTTTCGGCTGTTGAAGTCTTAAGGATTTTCAATATGTATGATCATCTGCAATTAAAGACTATTTTCTTTTTTTGATATAGTTATTAATATGGTTTATTTACTTATTTTTAATATAAATTTATTTTAATTGGAGGCTAATTACTTTACAGTATTGTGTTGTTTTTGCTATTTATCAACATGAATCTGCCACAGGTGTACACATGTTCCCCATATTGAACCCCCCTCCCACCTCACTCCCTGTTCCATCCCTCTGGGTCATCCCAGTGCACCAGCCCCAAGCATCCTGTATCATGCATCAAACCTGGACCAGCAATTCATTTCATATATGATATTATACATGTTTCAATGCCATTCTCCCAAATCATCCCACCCTCACCCTCTCCCACAGAGTCCAAAAGACTGTTCTATACATCTGTGTCTCTTTTGCTGTCTCGCATACAAGGTTATTGTTATCATCTTTCTAAATTCCATATATATGCATTAGTATACTGTACTGGTGTTTTTCTTTCTGGCTTACTTCACTCTGTATAATAGGCTCCAGTTCCATCCACCTCATTAGAACTGACTCAAATGTATTCCTTTTAATGGCTGAGTAATACTCCGTTGTGTATATGTACCACAGCTTTCTTATCCATTCGTCTGCTGATGGACATCTAGGTTGCTTCCATGTCCTGGCTATTATAAACAGTGCTGTGATGAACATTGGGGTACATGTGTCTCTTTCTATTCTGGTTTCCTCAGTGTGTATGCCCAGCAGTGGGATTGCCGGGTCATAAGGCAGTTCTATTTGCAGTTTTTTAAGGAATCTCCACACTGTTCTCCATAGTGGCTGTACTAGTTTGCATTCCCACCAACAGTATGAGAGGGTTCCCTTTTCTCCACACCCTCTCCAGCATTTAGTGCCTGTAGACTTTTGGATCACAGCCATTCTGACTGGTGTGAAGTGGTACCTCATTGTGGTTTTGATTTGCATTTCTCTGATAATGAGTGATGTTGAGCATATTTTTATGTGTTTGTTAGCCATCTGTATATGTCTTCTTTGGAGAAATGTCTGTTTAGTTCTTTGGCCCATTTTTTTGATTGGGTCATTTATTTTTCTGGAATTGAGCTGCAGGAGTTGCTTGTATATTTTTGAGATTAGTTGTTTGTCAGTTGCTTCATTTGCTCTTATTTTCTCCCATTCTGAAGGCTGTCTTTTCACCTTGCTTATAGTTTCCTTTGTTGTGCAGAAGCTTTTAAGTTTAATTAGGCCCCATTTGTTTGTTTTTGCTTTTATTTCCAGTATTCTGGGAGATGGATCATAGAGGATCCTGCTGTGATTTATGTTGGAGAGTGTTTTGCCTATGTTCTCCTCTAGGATTTTTTTTAGTTTCTGGTCTTACGTTTAGATCTTTAATCCATTTTGAGTTTATTTTTGTGTATGGTGTTAGAAAATGTTCTAGTTTCATTCTTTTACAAGTGGTTGACCAGTTTTCCCAGCACCACTTGTTAA
>SJYQ01003403.1:256474-274156 GCA_006410935.1 Redunca redunca | reverse complement strand
CTAAAAAGCCTCTTGATGAAGGTGAAAGAGGAGAGCGAAAAAGTTGGCTTAAAGTTCAACATTCAGAAAACAAAGATCATGGCATCTGATCCCATCACTTCATGGGAAATAGATGGGGAAACAGTGGAAACAGTGTCAGACTTTATTTTTTTGGGCTCCAAAATCACTGCAGATGGTGACTGCAGCCATGAAATTAAAAGACGCTTACTCCTTGGAAGAAAAGTTATGACCAACCTAGATAGTATATTCAAAAGCAGAGACATTACCTTGCCGACTAAGGTCCGTCTAGTCAAGGCTATGGTTTTTCCTGTGGTCATGTATGGATGTGAGAGTTGGACTGTGAAGAAGGCTGAGCACTGAAGAATTGATGCGTTTGAACTGTGGTGTTGGAGAAGACTCTTGAGAGTTCCCTTGGACTGCAAGGAGATCCAACCAGTCCATTCTGAAGGAGATCAGCCCTGGGATTTCTTTGCAAGGAATGATGCTAAAGTTGAAGCTCCAGTCCTTTGACCACCTCATACGAAGAGTTGATTCATTGGAAAAGACTCTGATGCTGGGAGGGATTGGGGGCAGGAGGAGAAGGGGACGACCCAGGATGAGATGGCTGGATGGCATTATGGACACGATGGATGTGAGTCTGAGTGAACTCCGGGAGATGGTGATCGACAGGGAGGCCTGGTGTGCTGCAATTCATGGGGTCGCAAAGAGTCAGACACGACTGAGCGACTGAACTGAACTGAATTATGAAACAAACATGTAAATTTTCATGAGGTCAGGAGAAAAAAGGCAACTTTGTAGTAGAGAATCTTCCATAGTTGTTACCCTGATTTTGGTCCATTGAAATGTAAACTTTTCAGTTGATTGCCATGTCAAGATATTAGGCTGAGGAGTCTTTTCTATCTTAACAAGGATTTAAAATGCAAAGACTGCAATTACCAAAAATTTTGGTAACAGTGTTGCCTTGTTCATATTGAACATAAGATTTATTTGAAGTGAGTATAGTAGAAGCCCTGTTATCTGATGTGATTGGTATTGGCCAATAAAATTTGTCAATAAATTGAAAAGAGATTCATGAAAACAATATATATGTATTTTAACTTTTCATGTTGTTGGCCAGTATTTTGAGAAGTCAAGACCTTTTTGTTGAATGTAAGTCTATAGTTAGAATGTTGTCATCTTTTTTGCATAAACCATACTTTTTCTTCTAATTTCAATTTAATTAAGAAAAAGAGTTAGAAGTTAACGAGTTGTGAAGCCATTTGACAGCACAGTCTACCTACATTTTTTATGAATATTTCCCACTCTTTCACAGATATCTCACCCAAAGTAATTTTTTTCTAGACTTGCTTTTAGCAACTCTTTCCAATGTATTCAACTGGGTTTTCATAGAAACCCCAAACTCTCTTTCCATACTCTTGTTAGTCAGTTTGTGTAATATTTAATTAAACTGTGCATGTATGTTCTGTTGTTTCTGACTTCTTTGTGACCCCATGGACTCAGTAGTCCATCAGGCTCCTTTGTCCATGAAATTCTTCAGGAAGAATACTGGAGCAAGTTATGATTACCTTCTCCAGGGGATCTTCCCAACCCAGGGTTTGAACCTGTGTCTCCTACATTAGCAGGTAGTTGAGCCACTGGGGAAGCCCAGTTTCACAGTTGCAATAGCAAGAAAACTGGCATAAACTGACTTGAGAACAATAGAGAGAACTCATAGTAAACATAAAACTCACCTATGGGCTTTCAAAAAACTAACCTACAAATATTAATCTAGTCAAAGCTATGGTTTTTCCTGTAGTCATATATGGTTGTAAGAGTTGGACTATAAAGAAAGCTAAGCACCGAAGAATTGATGCTTTTGAACTGTGGTGTTGAAGAAGACTCTTGAGAGTCCCTTGGACTGCAAGGAGATCCAACCAGTCTAACCTAAAGGAAATCAGTCCTCAGTATTCATTGGAAGGACTGTTGCTGAAGCTGAAACTCCAATACTTTGGCCACCTGATGCAAAGAACTGACTCATTTGAAAAGACCCTTATGCTGGGAAAGATTGAAGGCAGGAGGAGAAGGGGAAGACAGAGGATGAGATGGTTGGATGGCATCACTGATACGATGGACATGAGTTTGAGCAAGCTCCAGGAGTTGTTGATGGACAAGGAGGCCTGGTGTGCTGTGGTCCATGGGGTTGCAAAGAGTTGGACACAATTGAATGATTGAACTGAACTGATTAATGGTCCAGTGTAATGTTGGTCAGATATCTTACAGAGGAAAGGAGTCTGTGGCTTAGTCAGGTTGACTAGGTAAGTGGAAGTGGCCAGGAGCTTTAGCTGGGTTTAATCTTGAGAGCTTAGTGCCCTTCTGTGAACTGAATTTTGCTAATTAGAAATGCTGTGGGATTCTGAGTGTTTGACCCTTAAAATGTTTTAAACTTTTTAAAACCACATTGTTAGTTATTTCACGGCAATTCAGTTTAAGATGTTGCTTGGTGTTTGAGTTTTATCTTCTGCCAAACCATTTCCCTTTTCATGATCTCCTCTAATCCTTGTGCCCAATAAAATACTAGTTATTTTTAAAATTTGAGATAAACGAAGGACTGGACTATCATATCCTGTGGAAACAGTGTCTGCCAAACACCTGCTGAGGAAAACCACAAATAATGCCTTAGTGCTCAGCTGCACACCCGGACCCCTAAGCCTGCCTGAGTAGTTAAGCTTTTAAGAATATTTGCTTACACTTTTACCTTGTTTGACATCATAGTTTTCATGCAGGCCCCACAAAATTGATTATTTGTCAATTCACATAAGTTTCTTTTTTTGACCTCATATTAGTACAAGTATTTTTTAAAATAGAAGGAATTAAGTATTCTCTGTTTAGGCTAACATCCATCATTCAAGGGATTGTAAAATAAATGTGTTCGGTATAGGAGAGAGAAAAAAAGAAGACCTTTGTTTGAAAATCTTGCTGTCGCTAATTTGGTAAATTCTTATCTCCTGGTGACTTTGATGAGAGCAAAGTGTATGCAAAGAGCCAGAGGTCTTGTTTGAAGTATTTGAAACTTGGAAGTTTCTTTCAGAGGATTATCTACCCCTTCCTGATAACACTGTCTTCTTGAAGAGCTGTGTAATTGGACAATAAAAAATGTGCCTGACTTCTCGTAATGTGATCAGTTAAGTTGGTTTAAATTTACAGTTTCTTTTTCCTTTGTAGTGTTTTACTTTTTAAAGTTTTTATTGAATTTGTTAGAATATTGCTTCTGTTTATATTCTGTATTTTTGCCCACCAGGTATGTGGGGTCTTAGCTCCCTGACCAGGAATAGAACCTGCACCTCTGCATTGGAAGGCAGAGTCTTAACCACTGGACCACCAGGAAAGTCCCTTTTCAAAGCTGAGAAATTTTACAGCTCAAGAGTGAAGCATAGAGTGGCAGTAGGCATATACTGTGCATGAGAGCAGCTGCCGGGCAACAGGGCCTACTCACCCTAGTTCCTTTCTTCACTCCTGGGCCTATGTGTGGCCATTCATGTTTTCTCCTGACTCCTGCCAGCAGGAGAATTTGTAGTCCCTGACATGGGCTTTACTTTAAAAAATTTTTTGATATATTCTTAAACTTTTTATATTATATTGGAGTACAGCAGATTAACAATGTTGTGACAGTTTCAGGTGGACAGCAAAGGGACTCAGCTGTACATACACGTGTCCATTGTCCCCCAAACTCCCCTCCCGTCCAAGCTGCCACATAACATTGAGCAGCGTTCCCTTTGCTATCCCTGTTGGTTATCCGTTTAAATATGGCAGTGCATACATGTTGATCTCAAACTCCCTAACTATCCCTTCACCCCATCTTCCCCCATGGCAATCATAAGTTTGTTTCTAAGTCTATGAATCTGTATCTGTTTTGTAAATAAGTTCATTTGTACTGTTTCTTTTTAGATTTCGTATATGATGGGTAACATATGATATTTTTTCTTCTCTGTCCATCTATTTCACTTAGTATGACAGTCTCTAGGTTCATCCACATTACTGCAAATGGCTGTTCCTTTTAACAGCTGAGTAATATTCCATGTTCCATGTTGCTGCAAAAGCTGTTCCTTTTAACAGCTGAGTAATATTCCATCATATATATGTACCACATTTTCTTTATCCATTCCTCTGTTGATGGGATTTAGGTGGCTTCCATGTCTTGGGTATCGTAAACAGTGCTGCAGTGAGTGTTGGGATGCATGTATTTTTTCAGACCATGTTTTTTCTCTGGGTGTATGATGGGCTTAATTTCTTGATGTAAGCTTTGTGTGCAGAGATATACTGATCTAGAAGGATTAGGTTCTTCTAGTGTAATGGATTATTCTCTATGCATTTTTGCATGAATACTTTCAAGCAGTTGAGCTGTTCCTCAGTCTATTATAAACATTCAGCATAAGGGGAGGTGTCTTCCTAAGACATTAAGAGTCCTGGGTCAGCCAGATTTAAAAATGTACACCTTTAATGTGAATGCAGCATGCAAATATACTTTCAGATGCAAGTGTCTCCAAGGCCAAGTCACATGTGGTCATTTAGTCACCTTTTAACTGCCCTACTCCTGGGTTTGCTGTTATTTCAGGTTTCATGTGATTTTGTGGAAACAGAGCGACTTCCCTTTCACTTTTCACTTTCATGCATTGGAGAAGGAAATGGCAACCCACTCCAGTGTTCTTGCCTGGAGAATCCCAGGGACGGGGGAGCCTGGTGGGCTTCCATCTATGGGGTCGCACAGAGTCAGACACAACTGAAGCGACTTAGCAGCAGCAGCAGCAGCAGCAGCACTGAAGGAGGTACAAGGGGAGACCCAGATTGGACTCTTGGTTTTTTTCCTGACTTCCTGAGGCATTGGAGCAGGTTGTCCTTGGTCAGCATCCTTGTCCCCAAGACTTGTTGATGGTGCTTCTCTAGTGATTTGGCATTAAGGAACAATGTGGATTAGAAATTGTCTCAGAAGGAGAAGGTGTCTAAGGACAAAGACATACCAAAGATGGCAGGGAGGTTGGAGAAAGTGAGACAGACAGGATCAGGCCAGATAGCGCAGGACAGATAATAGCTGAGGACAACTAGGGTGGAAGTAAAGCCAGAAATGAGAAAAAAAAGACAAGAGTTTCTGCGTTTTCTGTTTTCATATTCCCTCTTAAAAATTATTATTATTTAATTTTTTTGACAGAGTGATGTGGGATCTTGGAATCTTGGTTCCCTGACCAGGAATCGAATCCATGTCCCCTGCATTGGAAGCTCAGAATCTTAAACACTGGATTGCCAGGGAAGACGCTATACTCACTTTTTATGTTGGAAAATCACTTTTACTGAGCAAGAAATATGTGACTAGCATGGTCCCTAAGATTATATGAAGACTGAAAAAAAATGATTTCTCAGGGAATAAATGTTTATTCCTAGTTATATAGAACTTCATCCATATTTAAGGTTTTGTTTTTGGTCATTAGCAAATGCAAGGATAAGTTGGTTAATGATAGTCTTATGCTTAAGTGGCTTCTTAATTCTTAAATTCTCTTAATTTGCAGACCAGTGGGCCTGTCTGTGAGAGATGCCAATGTTAATATTAGCGACGACATTTCTTGTCACCTGTTAACGGCTCACTCTCTGGGAACCAGAATTAGTGCATATGATAAAACCACCTAAAAAGTAATCTGTGTATGAAACAGGGTGGGAAGTGGGTTGTGGTTTGACTGGAAGAAGCAGAGCTTATTTTACTAAATGGCCAACTTTAAAAATCCTGATACACATAAAATATTTTTCTAAATATTATTGTTTGGTTCCTTTTTCCCCAGGGAAATGCATGAAACTTTCATCTTTGATGTTGGCTTTGAAATATGAATTTTCATTTTTAAAGAGTTTGAGGTCATAGGTTATAGTTCATAGGTTGTTTGAACTGGAAAGGATTTAGAGATCTGCTAGTCTACTCCTTTATTTTATGGATGACAAAATTATTCCCAAACTCTGTCATTATCTAAATTTTTTTTCCTTTGAAAAAAATTAAAATATTTCCCATCTTTATTGATATATAGTTGATGTATAACATCGTGTAGGTTTAAGGTGTATCTTGTATTGATTCAATCCACTTATATACTGTGAAATGATTAGCACCATAGCGTTAGCTAATGCCTCTCATCATGTCAGAGACGTACCATTTTGCTTCTCTGGTGAGAACATTATAAGATCTACTCTCTTAGCAACTTTCAAGTATAGGGGTGTGTCACTCAGGGATCAAGTCCATGTCTCTGCTGTCTCCTGTATTGACAGGCAAGTTCTTTACCACTAGTGCCACCTGGGAAGCCCACATCTGTCTGTCTGTCTATTGGCAGGCCAGTTCTTTACCATCAGTGCTACCTGGGAAGCCCTTATCTATCAATCGATTCATCGATCAATCGATAGATTTAGTCAAAGTATAATTGCTTTACAATGTTGTGTTAGTTTCTGCTGTACTGTGAAGTGAATCAACTATTTGTGGTTGTTTAGTCACTAACTTGTGTCTGATTCCTTTGTGACCCCATGGACTGTAGCCTGCCAGGTTCCTCTGTCTAGGGGATTTCCTAGTCAAGGATACTGGAATGGCTTGCTATTTCCTCCTCCAGGGGATCTTCCAGACCCAGGGATGGAACCCGTGTCTCCTGCGATGCAGGATAATTTACCACGGGAGACTCGGCTATATGTATCCATATATCCCCTCCCTCTTGGACATCCCTCCCACCCCTACTACCCCCACCCATCCCACCTCTCTAGGTCATCACAGAGCACTGAGCTGAGGTTTCTGTGCTTTATAGCAGCTTCCCACTAGCTATCCATTTGTATGGTAGTGTATATATGTCACGCCTACTCTCTCAGTTCATCCCACCCTTCCCTTCCCCCACTGTGTCTACACATCCATTCTCTATGTCTGCATCTCTTTTCCTTCCCTAGAACTAGGTTCATCTATACCATTATTTTTTAGATTCCACATACATATATTATCAAAGTAGTAACTATCGTATTGAAATCACTCTTAATACATTGAAAGTATTAGATAATATGCCACTTTTTATTAATTCTCTTGACGTGGGAACTTTGGGGGAACACTGTTTGCTTCTGCAACCAACTGAGTTGGTGCTTTCTCATCCTGGAAACAGCAGTCACCAAGGCATGGCCTGTCTTTACCCGCCTAGACTGTTTTGCTTTGCTCTTGGTGGAATCTTGAGTTCCTTATTTTTCTATCAGTCTCGTTCTTGATTTACACTTTCATTTTGGTGGGGAACATTTTTTATCCTGTACGTTCTAGAGTAAAGGGCAAGAGCAGGTAAGCATCGTGAGCACTTGCATACTTAAAAATTTTTGTCCTCACGTATAATTAATAATTAGTTGCTTTTTCCAGTTTCTGCTCTCGTAATTTTAATTTTCAAGAGCTCGTCTTTCTCTCTAAACATTTCTCCTTTTTGTGACACCCTATTCTTTGATAGATCTCTGGTGCTATAATGATTTTGCAAGATACCTTCTGATAGTATTTCTTTACTTTACATTTTTTCATTTTAAAGATAATTCTCCACTTTCATGTTGGGGAATTTCTTTATGTTTCTCATAATACAGGTTTTTCTCTTCCTATTATGGACTGATGAATTGAAAACATAAAAATAGCTTTAAAGTTTGGGTGCATAAGTGAAGCTGGTGAATTACTGGGCTTGTGTGTTTATAATTATTGTATTGATAAGTTTGGGGACAGTAAATGCATGCATTCCATTCACAATATTTAACCAGGTGTTCTGGTTGATATGCTCTTAGACTAGGTACAGCATTGTTGTTTAGTCACTAAGTCTTGTACAACACTTTTGTGACCCCATGGACTGTAGCCTGCCAGGCTCTTCTGTCCATGGGATTTCCCAGGCAAGAATACTGGAGTGGGTTGCCATTTCCTTCTCCAGGGGATCTTCCCAACCCAGAGATGCAACCTGCATTTCCTACATTACCAGGTGGGTTCTTTACCACTGAGGCACCAGGGAAGCACCAGGCACAGTGTTACTAGGACTGCATAAAGTTTTGGTCCTTGTCTCCCAACTTTCCTCTTCTTACCAATATCCTATCTCTACATCCTTCCTTATCTCTCTGTGTGCATCCCTTCTGCCATATAACATGTCATTTGCAGGGAATGCTTGTTCAGTAGATCTGTTTTCCTTTAGCATTTTGAGCAGTTTGGAAAAAAATTCTTATGAAATTCAATCCAAAAAATAGTCCATCTTTGGTCCATAAATGTCCATCTTTGTGTAAGACCAGGGCTTTAGGTTAGGATGATTTTAGCAAATATCAGGTACATTCCCCTTAATTGAGACATTTATTGAGCTCCAATTATGAGAATTGTATATGTTTGCCACTGAAAGAAAAGTAAGAAAACATAGAATAAATTAGTATATCTGTCCCAAAAGGCTTACATGCTTTCTTCCTAAGCCATGACATTATACCTACTGCTACTTACTCCATTATTATTTTTCTTTTTAAAATTGACATGTAGTTGATGTACAATATCATATAAGTTACAAGTGAATAATAGAGCAATTCACAATTTTTAAAGGTTATACTCCATTTATATTTATTTTAAGATATTGGCTATATATTCCGTGTTTTGTACAATATATGTTGTTGTTGTTCAGTTGCTAAATCATGTCTGACTCTTTGCAGCCCCATGGACTGCATTGCAATATATCCTTGTAGCTTATTTTATACATAATAGTTTCTACCTCTTAATGCCCTACACCTATATTTTCCCTCCCTCCTTCCCTATCCTCATTGGTAACCACTAATTTTTTTCCTCTGTATCTATGAGTCTCTTTCTATTTTGTTATAATCTCTGGTTTGTTTCAGTTTTTAGATTCCATGTATAAGTGATATCATATAGTATTTGTCTTTCTCTGACTTATTTAGCATAGTACCCTCTGAGTCTATTCACGTTGTTGCAAATGCAGTATTTCATTTTTTATGGCTGAGTGGTATTCCACTGGATATATGTACCATAACTTCTTTATTCATCTGTTGATGGATCCTTAGGTTACTCCCATATCTTAGCACCTGTAAATAAGGCTGCTGTGAAAATTGAGGTGCATATGTCTTTCCCATTCACCATTATTTTAATAGAAACCCTGAATTAGCTCATATAAATGTCAAATTAGTTAAAAGTCTCTGAAGTTTGAAGCTGGAATCTTGTCTGAGATTTTTTTCTTTTATAACTGTAAGATTTCTGAAGGTACCAACCTTATATCTAATAGTGTGAGTGTATTGCCTCACACCACCTTGCATCTTGCTTTACCCGCCAGGTATGCCGTGTCTATTTGTGGCTGGTGATGCTGACAGTAAAACCCTGGTTGACAGGATTACAGACTATTAGATTTTGATAGAAAAATCAATGCCTTGCTTAAATTTGGGAGGTTGAGAGCAGCCACTTGGGAGGTGTAACAATTGCCACCATAATTGCCACATGTGGTGAAGGAGATTCTGAGCTTAGAAAGCAGGCATGGAAGGACTTGAACTTTATTTTGCTGTTTCTCAGAGAAACAGTTTCCACGGTTCCCTTGTGAATATCATTACTGGGACTCATGAGGGAGGCAGTGATTAGCTGGCTCGAAGTCAGATCTTTCATCTCTTATGCCTCTTGAGAGATTGTCCCACACTGGGTATTTTATAATCTATTATCTACTGGAACTAGACAATGCAGCTCTATTTCTGGACCTTCATTTTGAATATAGGAAGGGCAGTGTAACCCTTCTCCTAAAAATGCCTATTTGCACGAAGGTTTGTCTATACAGAGTGTCTATTAAATGTAGATGTGTCCATACAACATGCATATGGATATTATATATGTTTGTGCAGCCAAGTTTCATTATTCACACTTGTCATGTTCTGTAAAGTCACTGAGCCATTGCTTTCAGGGACAATATGGGGTTAGACTCCTGTGAGCCTCTAGTCACCAACACTTTTGTCAACTAATCAATATGTAACGTCACTTTATGTGATAATGTATTTAATATGTTTTTGACTCATTACCTTTGAATTCAGAGCCAACAGCGTGATAACTCATATCTGATTGAAGTTTACCTAACACACGTAAGGTTGACCATAAATTCGTTTGAGTTTTTCTCTAAGATGGTATAGAAAAAACTGAACATTTTGGCCAGCCCAATACCTTCTTCTAAGGGACATCACAGCCTTCTTGTGCTTGTAACCTTAGGCAGTACTTCAGCATGATCCCTGGGGGCCTTTTGAATTAGTGGAATCACCACCAAAAAGTACAAAAATGTGAAAAATGCAGCTCCAAGGAAACCGTGAAAAGGACACTTGTTGAAGGGACAAGAGGGGAAACAAGAGGACAGAGCATCCCCGGTTCGCCCCAGCTGGGAACACATGTGAGCAGCTAAAATTTTTTGCCTGCTTTGCACAATTTGTGTGTGAAGGTTCTAAAATCACTAGGGGTGTTAATTTGGGGGGTAACAAAGAAATTTTAGCAAGTAGGTAAGTTCGCAAATATAGAATCTGTGAATAATAGGATTGGCTGTGTTTGTGTGTTTATTATGGGCAAAATGGCAAGCAAAAACAGAAATCAGTCCCCAGAGTTTGGTGACCTGTTCATTTTCACCTGTGCTTGAGAGCCGACAAGCCTGACCTTGACCTTTTACCTAGTGGAGGGACACATCATGTTTTTATCAGCTCTGGCAGCTACTAGCCAACACTTGACATGAGCCTCCAGGTTAATTTTTCTTTCTTTCTTCTTAGTTCATTGGATTTTGGTAGGTGGAAGAAGCCAGGTTGAGTACACAGTAACCAGTCTTCAGGGCTGACAATGGGTAGGCATTGTTAAAACAGCTGAAGGAAGCTTCCTCATGCCTGGAGCTGAGATCTTAAACTCTAACCACTGAGTGCCACACAGGCAAGTTTTGATCTCTTTGCTTTCTTTGTCCTAATTCATGACATTAAAAAAAAATTTATTCTGCTTGAATAATTTCTAGTCTTATCACATGATTCACCTGGATCCAGGACAGACCAAATCATGTATTAACATGAGGAAAAAACAGTATAAAGGAACATAGTGATTATATTCACCTATAATCATGTGAAAGTCACTTAGTCATGTCCAACTCTTTGTGACCCCATGGACTATACAGTCCATGAAATTCTCCAGGCCAGAATACTTAAATGGGTAGCTGTTCCTTCTCCAGGGAATCTTCCTGACCCAGGAATGGAACCGGGGTCCTGCATTGCAGGCAGATACTTTACCAGCTGAGCTACCAGGGAATCATACTGTGATATCACAGCTGTCATACTGTGGATAAGTAAGGTTGTGAAAGCTGTGAATGTTTGGTAAATTTGTTTGAACTGTATACATTTGCGGCAATGAGAACTAAAATAAAATTGACAGATTTCTCTAAAAGTTTTTTTCTGACTCTGCCTGAATGTTGCCACAGGGCTATTGGAATTCTATGCTGCTGTGATGAGGATGGGAGTAGAGGGAGAACTAGCATGGTCCCCAACATCTTCCCTACCTGAACTTACGAGAAAGAAGGTGGAAGAGGCACGGACTCAGAACTGATTCTGCCCCTGGGAGAACTCATTATGTCATCTAATATGGGTCATGGAACAACCTTAATCCTCAGTGATATTAGACTTTTGATTAGTCAGGGCTTTTTTCTTTTTCAAATGGAGAAAAGTTGCAGATGACTTTTATTTCCATCTCCAGCTTTATTGAAGTATTATTGGAAAATAAAATTATATAATTAGGTTGTGCCATGTGGTTTTTGACTTATCTGTACACTGAAATGCTTACCATAGAAAAGTTAACACATCCATCATCTCACATAGTTACCATTGCATGTGTGTGTGTGTGTGTGTGTGTGTGTGTGTGTGGTGAACACACTTAAGATTTACTGTTAGCAAATTTCAAGTTTAGTGTTATTAACTATAATTTTGATATTGTACATAATAGCCCTAAAACTTTTACATATTATAACTGAGGGTTTGTTTCTTTAGGTAAACATCCCACCATTTGTCCCAACTCATTGTCCCTGGAAACGTTCTGAGTCTGACTTTTTTAGACTCTACATATAAGTGATATCATGGAGTATTTGTCTTTGTCTTACTTATTTTCCTCAGCATAACGTCCTCCAGGCTTATACATGTTGTTGCAAATGGTAGCAGTTAGTTCTTTTTTTATGACTGAATAATATTCCATTGCATATATGACACATTTTCTTTATCAGTTCATCTGTCTATGGACACTTAGGTTGTTTGCATACCTGGGCTATTGTGAATAATGTTCACTGTGCTGCAGTGAACATGGGAATGTAGTATGTCTTCAATGTACTGATTTAGTTTCTTTTGGATGTATACCCAGAAGCAAAATTGCTGGATGGTACAGTAGTTTTGAAGAATGAAATGGCAACCCACTCCACTATTGCTGCCTGGAAAATCCCATGGATGAAGGAACCTGGTAGGCTGCAGTCCATGGGGTTGCAGAGACACGGCTGCTGTGTCCCGCTCAGCAATTTCACTTTCACAGTAGTTTTACTTTTCATTTTTTGAAGAACTTCTATATTATTTTCCATAGTGGCTGTGCCAATTTATATTTCCATCAATAGTGTACAAAGGCTCCCTTTTCTCCACATGCTTAGCAACAGTTATTACTATATTTCTAGTTTTTTTGTTTTCTGATAATAACCACTATAAAAGCTGTGAAGTGTTACTTAATTGTGGTTTTGATTTGCATCTCCCTGACTATTAGTCAGCAGTGACAACAGTACTGGAAAAGGTCAGTTTTCATTCCAATCCCCAAAAAAAGGCAATGCCAAAGAATGCTCAAACTACCGCACAACTGCACTCATCTCACACGCTAGTAAAGTACTGCTCAAAATTCTCCAAGCCAGGATTCAGCAATATGTGAACTGTGAACTTCCAGATGTTCAAGCTGGTTTTAGAAAAGGCAGAGGAACCAGAGATCAAATTGCCAACATCCGCTGGATCATGGAAAAAGCAAGAGAGTTCCAGAAAAACATCTATTTCTGCTTTATTGACTATTCCAAAGCCTTTGACTATGTGGATCATGATAAACTGTGGACATTTCTGAGAGAGATGGGAATACCAGACCACCTGACCTGCCTCTTGAGAAACCTATATGCAGGTCAGGAAGCAACAGTTAGAATTGGACATGGAACAACAGACTGGTTCCAAATAGGAAAAGGAGTACGTCAAGGCTGTATATTGTCACCCTGCTTATTTAACTTCTATGCAGAGTACATCATGAGAAACGCTGGGCTGGAAGAAGCACAAGCTGGAATCAAGATTGCTGGGAGAAATATCAATAACCTCAGATATGCAGATGACACCACCCTTATGGCAGAAAGTGAAGAGGAGCTAAAAAGCCTGTTGATGAAAGTGGAAGAGGAGAGTGAAAAAGTTGGCTTAAAGCAGAAGACTGAATTTGATCCCTGGGTTGGGAAGATCCCCGTAGAAGGAAATGGCAACCCACTCTAATATTCTTGCCTGGGAAATCCCATGGACAGAGGAGTCTGGCGGGCTACCGTCTGTGGGATTGTGAAAGAATCAGACATGACTTAGCAACTACGCGACCACCACAACATGAATTTAATTAAGTTAACATATATTTTTATGTATATAGTGCTAACATCTATGTGTCACTAGATTTTATGGAAGATATCAGGTTAATAAGAAAGAATCCTTGTTGTCAAGGAACTTAGAATTTCATGGAGATTTTGGCAAGTAAAAAGTAATAAACAAAAACACGGGCAGAAGGATATAATAAGGATATAATTGCTAAAAAGCAATGTGTGTGGGCAGGCACAGAATGCTGGTTTTTTGTTTTTTTTTTAAGCAGAGGAAGCTTAGGTCATTAATGAGTGCCTTAGTAAAATAGAAGATCTCAGAGTTCTTGAAGAGCACACTGAGTATACTGCTAAGCTTTAGGGGCAGAGGAAAAAGAAACAGGGGAGGAATGAACTACAGAGCTGGAGATAAAAGAGAGGAGAGAAATACTAATTTAAGGATGGAAAAGGAGTACCCAGAGGAGGGCCATAATGTGGAGGGGTTATTCTTATGATTTTAACCCTGGTTCAGAATTAATGAAAAATGTTTAAAACAAAGAGAGGGGGACTTCCCTGGCGGTCCAGTGGTTATGACTTCATGCTACCAGTATAGGGAGGTGCAGGTTTGATCCCTGGTGAGGGGAACTAAGATCCCACATGATGCCAGGTGCAACCAGAAAGAGATAGAACAACAACCAAAAAAAAAAAAAAACCAAAAACCAACCTGACAAACAAACAGAGGTGCTGTTCCTCCCTTGACCTTCAGAAGTGGAGTGTGCAGCTGGGGCCTCCAGGTACTCTGGAACAAATATACCAGCCCCATTTGAGACTTTGAGGTGTATGACTGGTATAATTCTTGGAAGACTCATTAGCAGATTGTTCATTAATATGTTGCCTTTTATTTCTTTCTCCAAACATTTATGATCCCTAATGAGTACTTTGCTCTTTGTGTATTAAATTTCTGCTTTATGCTCAATAATATTTTATTTACATTGCACACCAAGATTGTAAAATTTGGAAAGGAAAGTAGGTGGGTCTTCAAAGTTGAGTTGCTGCCTTACATCTTCAGTTTAAAAGAATTTCTATAATATCATGGTCCATTAATACCTCATTTCTCAAAATGTCACTTAACCAGCAATATCAACTATTGGGAGCTTAGCTAAGAACCATTGAAAGAGAAATCTGAGAAGCTGAGAAGTGACTCTAGTTTCCAGTAACTAAAACTCCTGCACATTGCTTTTGGGAAGGGCTTGAGGCCGAAATTCCAATTCTTTGGCCACCTTATGTGAAGAACTGACTCATTGGAAAAGACCCTGATGCTGGGAAAGATTGAAGGCAGGAGGAGAAAGGGATGACAGAGGACGAGACGGTTGGATGGCATCACTGACGATAGACTTGAGTTTGAGCAAGCTCCGGGAGTTGGTGATGGACAGGGAAGCTTGGTGTGCTGCAGTCCATGGGGTTGCAATGAGTTGAACATGACTGAGCAACTGAACTGAACTGTTTTACAATGTGATGTTAGTATCTGCTGTACAGCAAAGTCACTCAGCTACACACACACACACCCCGTCTGTTTTGGACATATATATACACACACTGTTTTCATTGGAAGGACTGATGCTGAAGCTGAAACTCCAGTACTTTGGTCACCTCATGCGAAGTGTTGACTCATTGGAAAAGACCCTGATGTTGGGAGGGACTGGGGGAAGGAGAAGGGGATGACAGAGAATGAGATGGCTGGATGGCATCACCAACTCTATGGACATGAGTTTGGGTAAACTCCAGGAGTTGGTGAGGGACAGGGAAGCCTGGCATGCTGCGATTCTTGGGGTCGCAAAGAGTCGGACACGACTGAGCGACTGAACTGAACTGATACACACACACATACGTATACACATACGTATACCTCTTTTGGATTTCCTTCCCATAGGGAGAGGCTTTAAAGGCTGGTTTACAATCATTTTTCTTTGTCTCTCTCTTCCCCTCACTAAAAACTTACGTCTATTTGTTCATAGCAAAGAAGATATTAGGAATCAGAGCAAGAGGGTTTTGGGGTAGCTGAAAAAAATTATGAGAACCATAAGCCTGAAATGATACTGAACAGTTGAAAATGTGAATGAGGCTAAAAGAAACTATAAAAATCCAAATGAAAATATATAAGAATATTAGGATACCCAGGTTATCACATATACACAGGCTTCTGATTAGGGAACTGTGATACGAAGCACTCATGTTTAATACTTTCTGTTTTGAAAGGAAAAAAAAAATGAATCATATACTTAAAATCTACACATGTATACTTTTTGTAATTTATATGTTTGTATGGCATATAATTTCTGTATCTACCTGATTTGTTTTTAGGAAGTTGGTGCTTCATGGGGTAATTTCCAGTTATCTGGGAAGTTCATTCACTTGTAACTGCTGTTCTTTGACTTCATTAAATGAGACATTATGGCAATTTTTGATTTATCTCCAAGATCTGATATTTCACATATGAAGGAGTATATCTAAGGAAGAGATGATGTTGTTGTCTGGTTGCTAAGTTGTGTCCAACTCTTGCTACTGCATGGACTGAGGCCCACCGGGGTTCTCTGTACATGGGATTTCCCAGGCAAAAATATTGGAGTAGGTTTCCATTTCTCCAGGGGATCTTCCTGATCCAGGCTTTGAACCTGTGTCTCCTGTACTGACAGGCAGATTCTTTAGCACTGAGCCACCTGAGAAGTCCAAGGAAGAGATGATGGTAGTTATATTAAAAAAAATTTTTTTTTAAACTTTGGCAGTTAAGATTGTTTTCTAGCAAAACACATATTGGGAAGTGGTTGAATTACCTTCTTATCACAAGAGTCAGTACTGCTAATAAGATATGCTGAATATTTTGTCACAAATGTTCCTTCCTGGGGATGAAAGCATCTTTCTTCATAGGTTGAATCTGGGGTTCTGGCATTTGGGCCACAGCAGAGACCTGAACTGAGGCCAGAAGGTTTCTTGGGACCATAACCTGGTGGACACCCAGGGTCTTACTCCAAGGGACTCCTGACTTTCTTCCCTGTCTGCTGGAGTCCCACTTGTTTCATTTTGCTAAAAATAAAACAAATACCTAGCACCAAGCCTGTGGTTACTCCAGTGGGGTTATAATTTAAAGCTCTCTGCAAATTTCTGTAGTGATGAATGCAAACAGACATTCCCTATTCAGTATAGAATGTTAAGGCAGCTGTAGACTGTCTGACATTACAGTAGCACGAAAGGGTTGAATTCTCTCCAGATTCTCATACAGTGGCTTTTCAATGTACATTTAATTAGGGTCTCAAGTCAGGTATGTTAACATTCAGTATTCTTGTTGGAGGGTGACGGTTCATTGTTGGATTAAGCTCACCAGTCTTTCCCAGGTTCCAGCTGACACTTTAAAAATGATGAATTGGATAAATGTATATATTCTATTTTACTGTTACTGTTAAACAATGAAAATATCTTGGGTAAGGGATGGATAACACTGATGGCATTTAAACTTTGGCTGAATCTCTAATTAGACTTTGTGTTTGAAATTCCAATTTAGAGTTTGCTTGCAGAGAAATACACTGTTTTGACTAAGGGAAGGCAGTGGCTTCAGTTCAGTTCAGTCGCTCAGTTGTGTCTGACTCTTTGCAACCCCATGAATCGCAGCATGCCAGGCCTCCCTGTCCATCACCATCTCCCGGAGTTCACTCAGACTCACGTCCATCGAGTCCGTGATGCCATCCAGCCATCTCATCCTTGGTCATCCCCTTCTCCTGCCCCCAATCCCTCCCAGCATCAGAGTCTTTTCCAATGAGTCAACTCTTTGCATGAGGTGGCCAAAGTACTGGAGTTTCAGCTTTAGCATCATTCCTTCCAAAGAAATCCCAGGGCTGATCTCCTTCAGAATGGACTGGTTGGATCTCCTTGCAGTCCAAGGAACTCTCAAGAGTCTTCTCCAACACCACAAGTTCAAAAGCATCAATTCTTTGGTGCTCAGCCTTCTTCACAGTCCAACTCTCACATCCATACATGACCACAGGAAAAACCATAGCCTTGACGAGACGGACCTTAGTCGGCAAGGTAATGTCTCTGCTTTTGAATATAC
>SJYQ01003403.1:213994-250874 GCA_006410935.1 Redunca redunca | reverse complement strand
TCTATTTTGTTCCATTGATCTATATTTCTGTCTTTGTGCCAGTACCATACTGTCTTGATGACTGTGGCTTTGTAGTAGAGCTTGAAGTCAGGCAAGTTGATTCCTCCAGCTCCATTCTTCTTTCTCAAGATTGCTTTGGCTATTCGAGGTTTTTTGTATCTCCATATAAATCTTGAAATTATTTGTTCTAGTTCTGTGAAAAATACCGCTGGTAGTTTGATAGGAATTGCATTGAATTTGTAGATTGCTTTGGGTAGTATATTCATTTTCACAATATTAATTCTTCCGATCCATGAACATGGAATATTTCTCCATCTATTAGTGTCCTCTTTGATTTCTTTCATAAGTATTTTATAGTTTTCTATATATAGGTCTTTAGTTTTAGTAGTTTTTTATTTAAGGATTTTCCCTGAACAAATTATCAGAGCTGTATACTAAGATGTATGTACCAAGACACTCATCAATGGATTATTGATCACAGTCAGAAACACAATATAAGATTGAAAAAGATCTTTTGGATAAATATTCAGAAAGATCTTTTTTGGAGAAATACTTCCCTGGTGGCTCAAATGGTAAAGCGTCTGTCTACAATGCAGGAGACCTGGGTTCTATCCCTGGGTTGGGAAGATCCCCTGGAGAAGGAAATGGCAATCCACTCCAGTACTATTGCCTGGAAATTCCCATGGACAGAGGAGCCTGGTAGGATACAGTCCATGGGGTCGCAAAGAGTTGGACACGACTGAGCGACTTCACTTATACTTATCACTTATATTTATATTGAAGTAAGAATATTCACAAAAGTTTTCTGAACAGGTTATAAAATTGTACAGACTGTAAGCCTAATTTTGTATATAATATAGGCATATTAGAAGAGATTTGAAGACATTCACCAAAATGTTGATGATGGTTGTCTCCAAGGTGATTAATCCTTTTTGCTTCTGCTCTTCAGTATTTTCTAATATCTCTATATGAAGCCAGTACTATCTCCGTAATATGTAAACAAATAAACCAGTTACACATGAGCAAAAAATGAATTTGGTGGCATTGAACTGAGTGAAAATGAGGAAAATTATAATGAGAGATTTTTAATAATTTCTAAGCTTAATAAGGGCTTCCCTAGTGGCTCAAATGATAAAGAATCTGCCTGCAATGCCAGAGACCCAGTTTCGATCCCTGGATTGGGAAGATCCCATGGAGAAGGGAATGACTACCCACTCCAGTATTCTTGCCTAGAGAGTTCCATGGACAGAGGAGCTTGGCAGGTTATAGCCCATGGGATCGCAAAGAGCTGGACATGACTGAGCAACCACTACTGCCGCCAAGCTTAATAAAGGAAATGGTTGACCCATGCTTCTTGCCCAGAACCTCTTTTGGAAATTTGACCTACCATGAGAATAAAAATCTAATGTGCGCACCTCCTTCCTTGTCTCGTAAGTGAATTATACAGAATTGAAATATATCTTTCTTTCTTTTGGTAATAGAGGTCTTTCATGTTCTCATTCTTAGATTTTGTTCTCCCCAAGAGCTTTTATTTTCTTTTTGTATACTGGAAGTAATATGTCGACATTATGCAAGATCAGGGAAATATTAAAAGGTACAAAGCCAAAGCAAAAAAAAAAAAAAGGGCCTTGTAGTTCTACAGGATTACCTTTCTGAACCTTATAAATCCCGGGAGACTGAAATGAGTCTATCCTGGGCATGCCTGGTAACTTCGTCTTTCCACTATATAGGAAATGGAGTGAGGTGTGTACTTGAGTACACTCGTGCGTGTTTCCTTTCTCCCCCGGGGTAGAATGCAGCAAAAGCACAAGAGCCGCAGCAGCAGCTCTGGTGAAGGGTTCACCCGAATAATAATCAGGAGTTTATTTCATTTGTTAAAAAACAGCATGTGTTCAAAGGCTGAATACTGAAATGCTTCCTAAGCCTACATGATGCTGCAGGTCAGATGAGGTTTTTTCTGCTCATGTATTTGTCACTTTGTTTTTAGTCTGGACAGATATTGCTCTGTCAAACAAGTAAGTATGGCCTTTAAGGAGACTTGAAATGTCTAGAAAAAGCTGAAATGCCAAGAATGTTGAGCATGTACCAGTGAAATATGTATGGACTGAGTTTGAGGTAGATGGAAGCTCTTGTTTTTGTTTTTTTTTTAATATTGCATTAGAATGAATGTCCGTATTTAATGCTCGTGGTTTGAAAAGTCAAATACTATAGAAACAGAAGGAAAAGCAAAAGGCATCTGATAATTTCCTTACTCCTTTCCCACTTCTCAGAGGTAACTACCTATCATTGTCTTTGCTGCATCTTTTCATGTGTTACTCTTCATGTCTTCAATATGCTGTTTCTTTGTTTTTCTCAATTTGAAAGGGAAAACTGAGAAAATAAATTTTCTTAATTTATTCTGTCTATTACAATATGCAAGAAATTAGCCTTCTCGTGCTGGCCTGTCTGTCTCCCTCTTTATCTCTTTCCAAAATTACCCTCGTTTCCTCCGCAGGCCATCTTTGTAACTCCAAACAATAATAAGCCACCATTTGCTGCATCCCAAGTGATGGCATCGGCTGACTTCTGACATCAGTGTTCCCATGCTTTCATTCCTCCACCTCAACCCTCCCCTCACCCCATTTGGTCCTTGGCTAGTTACAACTTATCTTTTTAAAAGGAAAGCAAGGTTGAGAATGCATATGTTCTTTTTATTTTTTTGCACACTGCTTAGAATGCTCCTACTCACAGTCTTTTCTTCAAATCACCTTATTTAACTTAAAAATTTATTTATTTATTTTGTCTGTGCTGGTCTTTGTGGCTGCATACAGTCTTCCACTAGTTGCAGCAAGTAGGGGCTGTTCTTCGTTGTGGTGTGTGAGCTTCTCATTGTGGTGCCTTCTGTAGTTGAGGTGCACCACAGCACCTCAACTAACCTGTAGTTAGTTACACCACAGCATGTGGGATCTTAGGGCTCAAACCTATGCAGTTTCTCAACCACTGGACCACCAGGGAAGTCTGAGAATGCATATGTTCTATTTGGAATCGTAGCCAAGTATTCCTCAGTTTGCAAATTGATTCTAAAAAGTGAATATGAAAATTTACATTATTTAGATAAGGTATAACAGTATCTTCTATCTAAATATTCTTGTCCTGCTGTCTGAGAGTTTAGCTTCATTTAATATTATAGTGTGTCTGCATTTTTAAAAAATGACAGTTTTTAGATTTCAAAGAGTTCTTTGGTCTTTGTACTTTTTCAATATCATCCTCTTCTTGGTTTATGATTGCAATATAATCTCAATCCTGACTGTGAATACCAAGCAGAAGTACTCTTGTTCTCTTTTTCTCCTCCCCTCCATTCCTGAATTGATCCTGTTTCATCTTCAGTCATTCTTGTATGCCGTCTTGATTTTGCATGTTTCAGCTTTTCTCAAAAGCCATCATTAGGCATTGAGACATCATGGCATTAAAAACCTGACTGTGAGCTCTGTGGTGGAACTTGGTGAAGGGGACGGAATCAGTTATAAGGAGAGAGTAGAAAACTAAAGATGATGCCTTGGGACTTCTAAATAGTAGAACGATGAGGAATTTGCTCAGGGGTGCTAGTTTTGTACCCATTGCCCTCTTCTTCACAGATAATTTATTCAAAATGTTCAGAGGATATCCCCTTTTTTTCTTATGTAGGGTAAACATCTCACTGTAGTGTTCTGCATGGGGGTAGATGAGAGGCAGAGTGTTTTTAAAATAAATTGTATTGGAGTATAGTTGCTTTATAATATTGTCTTAGTTTCTGCTTCCTAGGTGGCTCAGCTGGTAAAGAATCCACCTGCAATGCAGGAGACCCTGGTTCTATTCTGGGGTTGGGAAAATCCCCAGGAGACGGGAATAGCTACCCATTCCAGTATTCTGGCCTGAAGAATTTCATGGACTGTAGTATAGTCCATGGGGTCACAAAGAGTTGGACGTGACTTTCACTTTCACTTTTTCTGTGTACAGCAAATTGTATCAATTATGTGTATGTGTATGCTGCTACTGCTGCTGCTAAACTGCTTTAGTCGTGTCCGACTCTGTGCGACCCCATAGATGGCAGCCCACCAGTCTCCCCTATTCCTGGGATTCTCCAGGCAAGAACACTGGAGTGGGTTGCCATTTCCTTCTCCAGTTCATGAAAGTGGAAAGTGAAAATTGAAAGTGAAGTCACTCAGTTGTGCCCGACTCTTGGTGACCCCATGGACTGCAGCCTACCAGGCTCCTCTGTCCATGGGATTTTCCAGGCAAGAGTACTGGAGTACTTCCTTCTCTGATATGTATGTGTATAGGCCCTCTTTTTTGGATTTCTTTCCCATTTAGATCACCAGAGAGTATTGAGTAGAGTTCCCTGCGCTGTACAATAGGATGTCTTTGGTTATCTGTTTTATACATCAGTTCAGTTCAGTCGCTCAGTCGTGTCCGACTCTTTGTGACCTCATGAATCGCAGCACGCCAGGCCTCCCTGTCCATCATCAACTCCCGGAGTTCACTCAGATTCATGTCCATCGAGTCAGTGATGCCATCCAGCCATCTCATCCTTCACTCAGATTCATGTCCATCGAGTCAGTGATGCCATCCATCTCATCTCATCCTTCTCCTGCCCCCAACCCCTCCCAGCATCAGAGTCTTTTCTGATGAGTCACCTCTTCGCATGAGGTGGCCAAAGTACTGGAGTTTCAGCTTGAGCATCATTCCTTCCAAAGAAATCCCAGGGCTGATCTCCTTCAGAATGGTAGTAGTGTACATATGTCAATCCTAATGTCCCAATTCATCCCACCCTTCCCCTTCTCCCCTTGGTGTCCATATGTTTGTTCTCTATGTCTGCATCTCTGTTTCTGCTTTGCAAATGGGTTCATTTGTACCATTTTTCTAGATTCCATATATATGCGTTAATATACAATATTTGTTTTTCTTTCTAGAGTTTCAATTCTCTTTTCAAGCATGTCCTTGGAATCTGTCCTTTATCATACCTGGTGTCTCTGAGTCCTCCAGAGCAAATCTGTCTCTTATTGATTGCAGTTCGCTTCATTAGTATGCTTGGTTGTGCTTTCCTCTGCTCTTCTCCATCAGTCTTCAGACTCATCCATCTGTTTTTGTCTTACAGAAATTTTATAAGATCTCTTGCTCTCTTGTGGCTCTATTCTTGTTCCCTTTGTTGTTGTGGGTTTATATCTACTCTTTTAGTATCAGTGTGATGATGACTCAAAAGGGAGAGGAGATGAATGCAGATGCCACGTTGAGATGTAAGCCACTGCTGTACTTTTAACTGAGTCATTTTCTGTTCTTTAAGTTCAGAAGGACCAAAGGCTACCATGTCCTAAACAAGTTAAATACAAGACAAGAGTTAATAGGATACATAGCTTTTATGTGGCATCAGGCTTCCAAGTATTGCCCTAGAAGAAGACAATATAGTTTTTGACTGAAAGAGACAAGAGATTTGTTGAATGTGAAAGGTCGAGGATTGTGATTTAGAAACTCAGTCATGAATTCTGTTCAGTTGATGCATCGAGAAAAACAGTAGCCGACAATTGTGATGTGTGCTGTATAGGAAAAATAGGCAGCCATAGGTGGAGTGATGTTTTTAAGAACAGAATAACAAATTCAGGTGTTTTTGATAGGTTCGTGAAGCCTAGAGAATATACTAATCTATACTGATAAAGAGTGAAATGTTAAAAAACATCAGGGTTGCCTAAAAAAAGAGAATGAAGGACTAAAAAATGAACACAACTGACATAAGTGGATTTTCTAATGACCATTTAAAAGTAAAATATCCCTATATTGAAATAAAATGGTTTCTTCTAGACTGTAGCCTGCTACAGTTAACAAAAGGCAGACAATTTTGGCTTGGTTTTGGCAAGGTGTGTTCCAGAACAGGCTGGCACTTCTCTAGTTCATCTTAATTGTATTCTTGTTTTCTACAGGACATTTACTGAACTATCATTTTCCGATTGTCTACTTGATGATAGCACTCTGCTAGACACTTGACATATATTACAAACTGCCTAGTATAACATATGCCTTTCTGACATATCTTGGTAATTATTAATACAAAATTAATGCTATGTATTTATTCATAGAATTCACTGTAAATCCAATTTACAATCTTGTTCGTTCTGATATACCACTGAAATCCAATGACTAGACTCTTGAGATAGCAATACCTAGCTGTCTGCCTGAAATGAAGGTGTATAAGGTACAAGCCGATAGTCAAATGTCTGTTCCTAGCAGCCCTCAGATGTGCACAGAATTTTTACACAGACTTTTATGCACTGTATCATTTTCAAAATAGGGGATAACATTTTAGCATTGCAGTTGTAGAACTATAAGGTTTAATTTTAAGAGAGAACTGTATTTAATATCCTGTGCTAAACCATAATAGAAAAGAATATGAGAAGAATATATATATTTGTATAACTGAATCACTTTGCTGTACCCCTGAAACAAACACAACATTTAAATCAACTATACTTGAATACATTTCTAAAAATACATAATTTAAAAATTGAGTATAAATAAATGCCAAGAGAAAAATTATTCTTAAAGCAGCCCTTCCTTTTCATCTTTCCTGACACTGAATTAATGGGCACGGTTTTCATGAGATGTGTGTTTATAGCAGATTTGGCCATGTGGTCTCCAGGTGAACCTTCTGGAAACAGTGAAAATCGCACCCAGATATGTTTAGATTTAGAATCTCTCCCACCCCCTGCAAAATAGATAAAACTGGACTTGTTTTGTAGAGTGGGGAAGAGAAGCCCAGAGAAGTCAGGCACTTTCCCAGTGACATCAGTGCTAGTTCGGTGTTGGAGTTAAAATTCACATCACTGCTCATTCAGGATGGAGTTGGGGTTCAAACCCAAAGGAGGGACTACAGAGCCTAGCTCTTTCCACTACCCTGCTTGAATTGCCCAGACAAGAGGCTGTCTGAAGTCATCTGCCTCCCTGAGAGGCCCCTCACTTTATTTAGCAAAAGAAAGTTAAGGAAGATTTTTATTTTCGTGATTGACCCTCCAAAGGTATTCTTTATATGCCTGCCTGGTGGGTCAGACAGTGAACTTAAATATTAGCTTTTCTTTCCATAGAGTCGAGGGCCCTAAGAAAGACAAGCCAGTGAAACCCCGGTGATGTTCAGAGGAAACTCTTTATTGAAATATTGAATTATGATTGCTATAAAACCTGCATGTCAGCATAGTATTTTAAAAGTCAACTCATTTGAGCAGAAGCAAAGACAGGATATAATTATTCACCATCAGCTCAGCTGAAAGGGTGGCCGTAATCCTTTTGAAATCTGAGTCTGAAAACCCAAAGTTTGAGCTGTCAGGGCCCATCATTACTCTGCTGCAGAGATGTTCTTCCATTTCGATTTCTGTAAGCATCACTGCATTTCTCTGATCTCTGGTTTTCTTTCTTCCTGCACATCCTTGACAACGTGAAGGTCTGTGCACACCAATCTAGGCAGAGTACCCCAATTCTGTCTCAGCAGCGTTCGAGTCTCCTGGTAACATTGTTAATGGTGCTTATGGCCTGTCATCATTTTGCCCACGGTCCTGAGTCTCTTTGGCCAGTGTATAACATCTCGACATGTTCCTTGTGCTCTGATGCTGAATCCAGCCTCCCATTAGGAAACATTGGGCTCTTTACTCCCCTGCTTTTAAATGACACCTTAATATAGAATTATTTCTTCTTAAAATACCTTAATTTCAGCAATTCTTCCCTTTTCATTCAGTTTTGGCCCCTGAAACCCAGCTCTTGACTTGAAAGAAAATTTTTTATATTTATATTAAATAGGTATGTGTTTGTGTAAGGAACAATTTAAATCAGAGTGAAGGGCCTAAAGTTGTTCTTGACATAGAATTAAGCCCTCAACAAATGCTAGTTTGCTTATTTCCTACCAGCTTTGGATACTGTGCTGTGTATGTGTGTTGTTTAAACATGTTAGAACTCAGATTGAGTTATATAATGATGTACTATTTACCTTATGTATATATGTGTATGTATGTACATATATGTGTTATATAGAAACTGAATTTATCTTGTTTAAAATAGATGACTAAATAAAATGTTCTTCAGGGGGCCTGACTTGAGTCTCAGGTTTTCCTTACAAAGTTGTTAGTGACAATCCTTACTAAGCACAGTTAAGCCAGTTCATCTTCTCTGCAGAGGTGCCTGGCCTCACAGTGCCAGTGGTGGTCTGACCTGGAATATCTGTTTCACGCTTCAGGGCTCTTACACTAATTGCTGACTGTTAGCTTGTGCTTACATATTTGACCAATTTAATCTGAGTATTGCTTTTTTTTTTTTTTTGCATCAGTTCAGTTGCTCAGTCGTGTCCGACTCTTTGCGACCCAGCACGCCAGGCCCCGAATACTTGGAAACTTCTAATTAATTTTATAAGAGCACTCACATAATGGGGTGATTGTATTAAGTGAGTTACTGTATGTAAAGTACCTGAAAGAGTTTCTGGCATCGTCTGAGAATGGCCCAGCCTTTTCTTAGCAGTACCGTCTTAGTTGGGTTCTGGTGCCTCAGTTTCTGCATCTATAAAATGGACATAACAATAGGACTCCCTCATAGATACTGTGAGGATAAATGCAATGAAGAATGTGAAATGAATTAAATATCACGCAGCACATAAAAAGCACAGCTGTTGTTGTTGTTCAGTCAGTAAGTCATGTCTCATCCTTTGCGACCACATGGACTGCAGCACGCCAGGCCTCCCTGTCCCTCACCATCTCCCTGAGTTTGCTCAAACTCTTGTCCATTGAGCTGATGATGCCATCCAACCATCGCATCCTCTGTCACCCCCTTCTGCTCTCAATCTTTCCCAGCATCAGGATCTTTTCCTATGAGTTGGCTCTTTGCAAGAGGTAGCCAAAGTATTTGAGCTTCAGCTTCAGCATCAGCCCTACTAATGAGTATTCAGGGTTGACTTCCCTTAAGATTGACTGCTTTGATCTCCTTGCTGTCCAAGAGACTCTTTATATTTTATTAGCAGTTCTAGAATTACTATTATTACCAAACACATTGCATTTGTCATGGAGTCTGAGTAGCGTTCCTCTCCCTGGTTTCCCCTTTCCGCCCTTACCTCTCTACTCCACTATGAAGCTGTGCTATCCTAACTTAGGTCAGCTCAGGAAATACTTTCCTACTCCACGTTCTTGGCCTGGCCTGGGCTGAACATCCATATTTCATGTTGTAGACCATCTCTTTGCCTTCACTTCTTCTCTGCCAACCCCAGAAAGGTCACTTTCTGAACTTTTTCTTACTTGCCAGAAAAGCTTCTGGGAGAATGACCCTGCAATCAGCAGTTTGAGAAGAGCCCGAGAGCACAGTCATTGAAACACTTTCACTTATAGGTAGTTGCTAAAGTGAGTGATATTAATATCTGTCTTGTTCTCACAGTTACAGGGAGAGTTGGAAAATAGGTGAGAACTGTTTTTTTTCTCTTTTTTACCTTCTACAGAGCAGGCAAGCTTAGAGTCCCAGAAGTTGGACAGGTCTTTCCCTCAGGGGGAACTTACCAGGTCATTATTTTTGAAAATCTAGACTCCCTGAAGAAATGGGTCCTCTGAAAGGAAGAAGGTCTGCAAGGACTGGAGGAAAGAGATATGAATTGACCTGAAAGGAAAAGATATGGATATTCTTACTCCTATCCCAGGGTGGCTGTATCTCAGATGGAGATGACAGCATAAATGCCTGAAAGATCTATGCACTAGGTCCCATCCACGAGAAAAGATTCTGTGCCTGAGCTTGCCAAGAGCTGGGGAAACGATTCACTTCAGAGAGCCTGGATGTGTGTGTGTGTGTGTGTGTGTGTGTGTGTATCTTGAATAATGAGTATCTCAAAGTCAGTCATGATAGACTGAAAACAGAGACCTCTTTGTCCAGAGTTAAGGGTTGGATGGACTTCCCTGGTGGCTCAGACAGTAAAGCATCTGCCTACAATGCGGGAGACCCGGGTTCGATCCCTGGGTCGGGAAGATCCCCTGGAGAAGGAAATGGCAACCCACTCCAGTACCCAATGGAGGAACACTCTCTGGGACTATCGAATAACCCCCCAAGAGAGGGAAGGTCTCCTTAAATGTGTCTGAGATTCAGTTTATCAACGCTGATTCATGAGGGGCTTTGTGCCTAAGTCGCATTGATTTACAACAAAGTAAGGTGACATTTCTTACTTCTGAATGTCAAGCATCTTGATACCTTTTAGATATCTATCAATATAACCTGGCCACTGTCATTTGACTTTATTATTCTTTATATAGTCAAACTTAGCTCTGGAATATAGGATATTGTAAAGGAAAGTATGTGGGAAAAAAGAAGGGAGAAAGAAGAGAGTGCGTTTCAGAAGGACACGTAAGAGGTAAGAGTGAGCCTGGTTCCGACTGAGTTTTGGGTAGACCCGTGTAGTGGGATGATGATGTGTTGTATATGTGGGAGTGACTAGAGGTGCTTACACTGGGTGGGAGAAGAAGTAGGACAGGCAATAAGCTTGACACCGTTTTCTAAATCTGGAGACGACGAATTCCCATGGTTGTTCACAGTCACAATTTCTAGGCTGCTCGTGATCCTCGCTGTTGAGGGGCAGGAGTTCAGCAGATCAGCTCTGGAGTGCCTGCCTCATTTACTTTCTTCTTTTGGAACTCCCCCCCACCCCGCCCCATCATGCTGTTTCCTGAAGGGATGGCCATGGACCACATGGTACAGCTTCCTCTCCCAGTTCCCACTCCTGCCCCAACCTGCTGTACCAGAGATGAACCCAACCTGCAGACACACATCATCTTCTCTAACTAGTCCTGTGTCAGAGTCTCAGAGCGTGTGCTCAGAGGGCGGTGCATGTGTGAATGCAGCAGTGAGGCTGGGGTGGGGTACCTTTTCAGCTGCATGTCTTATAGGTGGAAAATGCTGGCCCTCAAAGGGAAGTGGCTCGGGGAGTAGATCAGGCAGAGAGAAGCAAGGAGGAGAGGCCTGTTGGCTTCAGAGGGAGAGGCTGAGAAGCTGAGTAGCTGCCTTGGTCATGGACAGCTGAGCTCCTGGGTCACGGAAAGATCGGTCCCAAACCCTTCCAGTTGTCCTCCTTTGTTTCAATTATTTTGAGTAGGCATCTGTTGCCTGCAATCTGCAAACTCTGATGAAGAATAAAAGCTTCATTCAAAGAGTGGGCTTTGTCATAGACTTAACCGAAAATGGCTGGCCCAGTCCTTGGCTAGTGCAGATATACAGAGAAATTGCACTTACGAGGAGACGTTCTAACATTAGAGAAAATAAATATTTATAAAACCAGGTTTTATAAATGCTGGTAACTGTGCTAGAGGCTTTATAAAACTTGCATTTAAGCCTCACAATAACCTTGTAAGATATGTAGTTATTACTTAAAACTTTTAAATTTCTAATACAGATTTTACTTTTTAATTAAAAATTTTTAAATTGGATTATAGTTGCTTTACAATGTTGTGTTAGTTTTTACTGTACAGCAAAGTAAATCAGCTATACGTATGCATAAAGATATTTAGTTATTATTCCCATTTTACAGATAACGACCTAGAAACCCAGAAAAGTAAAGTCATTTTTCACTTCATATTAAGGACCCAGGAACCGAAATCATATCCTTTTTCACTCTACCACACTCTCTCATCTGACTTCATTTAAATTGGAATATTGCAGATTTTCTTTCCCCATGGTGCTGCTTTAAAATCTCACATAGTTTACTAGCCTTGATGAGTATGTAGGGCTATTTTTTGCACTTAGAAATGTTATTCATGATTCTCTGGGAACTTATGAAGAATTTTTATCTGTATTTCTAATCTGGGACCCTCAGACCCTGAAATGCTTGTGAAACCGTTAAGAAAGTATTGTTGACGCCAAGGAGATTCAGAGGACGCTAAAAGTATCTGAGTGAATTCGGGAAGAATGCAGAGTAATTATTCTGAAGGGGCCAATAATTCCTTGTGGTGGATTATTAGCTGAATAACTCTCCGGAGCCTCTCGGTTTGCCATGATTGTATAACTGAAGAAATTACCGGGAGAATGTAAGACATTACTTATGAGACTTAGAATTTAGAGGGGGAGAAACTATCTTGGAATTTGCCCTGAGGACATTCAGAATGGATTCCAGGCACACCATACTGTTCTCTACTGATTGATGTTCTGTTTAGTTAAATCCTGCTGTTTTGCAGTTTTAGTGCCATCCTATAACTTCATAGAAATTCCCGGAGGCAAAATTAGCATCTGTCCCCTACTCTCTGTCACCTCAATGGATTATTACTGAGGACAGTTAGAGAATGTTTTAGGAAATTATGAGACGCTTAAATCCATCCATCAGTCAGAACTTTCTCCAGTTCTTAAGAATATTTTAAAGGAAATTTCAAATGGGGCTTAAATTAGTTGGGATAAAATTACAGTACTTAAAAAAAATCTATGTGGGATATGCTTGTATTCTCTGAAGGATGCTAAATATCTGTGGATTTAGAAGCATATTTTGCAAGGAAAGAATTTTGATAGGAGCTTCTTTACTTTGATCAGCAAACTTTCAATCTAAAGTCTGATTCCTATGATTTTTGATCATGCAACATGAGTAGGAAGACCTACTCAGTAAATAGAGCTGTAAGTGATCCTGTTAAGGGAATGCTTGTGAAACGCAGACTTTCAGTTTATTATAAATTGCTCAAGAGTTTTTCAGCTGGAACAACCACCTCCCCCACCCCCCAAGAGAGATCCCATCAGATTTTCATTAAGATCTCTTTGCCCGAACCCCCGTCTGTTACTCCGCTCTTGGAATGTCTTGAGAATCAATCATCCCATTTTATTTGCCTGAATGTCATGCGACTATAAAAACACATGGCCTAAGGTTTGTGATCAGTTAATCATAACAAGCACTCCGGGTATTTGTTTCCATATAGATGTGGCTTTCAGTTACTGAAGCAAAACCTGCTGGGGCTCATCTCAGTGGGAGATGTGAGGACTAAAAGCCGGCATAATTTGTAATAGGTGCAGACTCTATTGCGTAATGATTATTTTGTGCAGATTTCTTCTAGGGTCAGAATCACTCCTGTGCTGTAGCACTCCCCATCGAGTACATGTAATACGTGACATGCTGTAGTACTAAGCTCTGGATGTTAGTGCCACGTAAGAATAGCCACAGACTGGTAACTGAAGATGCTGCTCTCTTATTCCTGACGCTTCTCTGATTCTTCATTGGGATATAATTAAGCAGAAATGGGAACTCTGGAAAAGATCCAGACATTTCCATGAAATCTTTGAAAATTGCAACTGGCCTTCCTTTTGTGAGATTCCTCACACTCTTTGGCTTCTAAGTCTAAAGGTCAAGAATTTTACCCATTTTCCTTTTCCTGCTTTTATAACTGAAATCAATTCAAGCATTTGCCAAGTATAACTCAGACTTTCTGGTTACAGGCCAAGTTTTCACACTAAGCATTATGAATTTCCAATGAATTCATAACATTTAGTATTCATGGTAATAACACTGATCATTATGAAAAGGTTTAATATTCATGAGGGTTACCCTGCTATTTTCTCAGGTGTCATCATAATTTTTAATAGTATTTCAGCATTGTTTTTCATGGGCAGTTGGCATAATAGAGTCAGATCCTGGAGTTTTGGTTAAAGGATATGAGAAGAAAGAAAGCAGGGGCATTAATAAAAATTTTAAAACTTGATCTTCCATAAGGGCGATTGATCAGTATGATTCTGTGTTATTAAAACAAGCTGTCTTTTAACCAGTTCTGAAAAGTCAAACAAATCTCCCCATTGAGTATGCAAGCCAATGATGGGTAGAGTTCCTAGTTTTAAAAGGGGAGAGAAAAAATCTCTGAAAGTCCATTTTGCTGGGGAAAAAGTACTTTCCGTATTTGTGTCATCTTTGGCCTTTGTGTCCTTAAATTTGCTTTTCACCAGCACATACACTTCAGAGTATTTGTTTTTTTTTGTTTTTTTTTTTCTCTCCAGTACACCATCTGTTTCTTTGCAGTTGGGGATGGTTGAATAATTTCCTGAGGAATTGCTGACAAGATGTGGCCCAGGAACACTAATCCAGCAGGACCAGATTTCTCATTAAAATCGCTAAGCTCAGCTGTGTTGTAGCAAGCTCTTGATTTAAGATGTTCACCCTGGTCAGGCGAAGGTCAGTGGCCAGCAGCTACCTATATTTTTTCCCCCTAAGAATAAGATAGTAAAACCCATGTGTACAGACTGAAAACAGTCCACTTAGGTGGAAAAGTGTCACTTGTCCCAAAAGGTTTATTTATTTATTTCCTGGTTGCCTCAATGATAGTGCCCATCCTTGTTTACCTTCACGTATTGCTGGCTGTCACCCCTAGACATGATTGAGGTGAGGGGGAACAGCTCTCATATCACACCTATTTTCCCTCAGACCACTACACTTTTATTCCCTAGTACACCCGTGGACTGGGCTGTATATTTGCTTTCCCCAAATTTTCCATGATTCTTTTTCACAGGGCCTGACCCTCTTCCCCAGTTGGTATAAAAGGTGTCATGTCTGACTCTTTGCGACCCGTGGACTGTAGCCCGCCAGGCTCCTCTGTCCATGGAATTCTCCAGGCAAGAATACTGGAGTGGGTAGCTAGTCCCTTTTCGAGGGGATCTTCCTGACCCAGGGATCAAACCTGGTCTCCTGCATTGCAGGCAGGTTCTTTACCAGCTGAGTCACCAGGGAAGCTCTGGAACTGGTGACCAATGGGGCAGGAGGCCTCCGGAATCAGCAAGAGTCCTCCTGCTGCTGCTGCTAACTCGCTTTGGTCGTGTCCGACTCTGTGCGACCCCAGAGACAGCAGCCCACCAGGCTCCCCTGTCCCTGGGATTCTCCAGGCAAGAACACTGGAGTGGGTTGCCATTTCCTTCTCCAGTGCATAAAAGTGAAAAGTGAAAGTGAAGTTGCTCTGTCGTTTCCGACTCTTAGCGACCCTATAGACTGCAGCCCACCAGGCTTCTCCATCCATGGGATTTTCCAGGCAAGAGTACTGGAGTGGGGTGCCATTGCCTTCTCTGAAGAGTCCTCCTAGAGAATGAGATACAAACTTGACTGATCACGTCCCCAGCAACCCTATGACTTAGGTGGTGGTGTTTTTCTCATTTTGCTGATGAGGCAAACTGAGGCACAGAGCATGTACTGACTTCCCCTAGATCACACAGCTAGTGAGTAATGGACCAGGGACTTGTACTTTGCTGGTTTTCTTTACCCCCTCCAGAGCATGCAGTTGTCTAATCCCCTGGTCCCTCGAGTAGTGTGTCCCCAAATGCAGCTGGACAGTCACCACAATCAGATGAAGCAGGACTGTTAAGAATAAAATCCCTGCTCCCCAGCTCAGACTTACTGAATCGGGATCTCTGGGTTGGTGGGCGCCTGGAGTTTTTAACAAGCTCCCCTGGTAATTCTTATGCATATGAAAATATGAGAACCACTGTCCTTACAGCATAATAAATGTTATTTAATTAATTGGTTCTTTAAATATTGAACAGTTAAAGTCATTATAAAGCTAAGAGTAGAGTTGGGTGAAATTAAAAGTAAAAAATCTAAAGCTGGGTTGAACATGGGGGTAGGGTGGAGGCCTAGCAAAACGAACAAGGCAGGGGCCTTCTTTCTTTCTTCCTTTTTTAACTTTATTTTTATCACTTTATTTATATTTATCTGTTTATTGGTGTATAGTTTCTTTACAGTGTTGTGCTAGTTTCTGCTCAGGGATGCTCTTTCATGGAATAAATCACAGTGAGCTTTTTGTATTAAGTGTTGGTACAGTAGCAGTGATGGCCTGAAATCTGAATGAGCCCTGTTTGGCTCCCTTGTTTCACATTGTGATTGACCCTGTTGAAGGTGCCCAAACTTTCTATATTCCTGTTTGTTCTAGCCTGTTCTTTGGAAAAACCAGAAGGTGCAGCAGCTCTGTGTTTATGTATGTACAGTGCTCTGAATCCAAGGGCCTAAAATAAGTTCAATTCAATATTCAGCAGGTTGTATTTCTGTGCCCTTTCTCTGTAAAAATTTGTCTGCATGTGGGATGAGCTCTTTCAAGATACACTGTCAATTTGTTTTTCCTATCTGCTGTCTTTGAAATAAAAAGGGGCTATTTAGTTTTTAAATGGTGTAACATCCCACAGAACCTGGACAAGTCTGTCAAATAGAACCACTGTTCAACTCATTAGTTTCTAATAACAGATTTAAACTGGGTGCCTTGAATCTTGCTTTCTCCTCAGGGGGAAGAGACTGGAAGGATAGCAATGGAGCATGGAGTGCAGGAAACAGTTTAACCAAGGAAGCACCAGAATTAAATGGGTCCTCTAAAATCTGGTATTCAGTCCATGGGGTTGCAAAGAGTTAGACACAACTTATTTGGATCTCCTATTTGGGCTTCCCTTGAGGCTCAGCTGGTAAAGAATCCGCCTGCAACATGGGATACCTGGGTTCGATCCCTAGATTGGGAAGATCCTCTGGAGAAGGGAAAGGCTTTTTCCAGGATTCTGGCCTGGAGAATTCTATGAACTGTGTTGCAAAGAGTTGAACACAACTGAGCGACTTTTACTTTCACTAAAATTTGGTAGCACTTTTCTTTCTTCCTGCTAAGGCATTCTCTCTCAAGATTAAACCATCCTGGAGAAAGAACAAACAAAAGAAACAAAAACCATGGTGAGCTGTGAAGAGTTTTGGATTTATATGTAATGCATCTTGCAATTAAATCTTAATGACACAATATGTGCATAACTTTTTTTTAATGCATGACTTAATGTCATCGTATTGAAGTAATATTCATCAAGAGTATGGAAAGAGTAGTGATGTTTCCAATTTGACATTGAATCAGGCAGTGAAATCTACGCCCATTGCGTCTATTATGACATCTGGACTAGGGATGTCATGAAGTATTTGTTTAACAGAGAAGGAATAATATTGGATGGCCAGTTCTCTCAGGCATTTCCATAAATCTTAGTGGTCAGTTCTCTCTTTAGAGCGAAGACAAACTTAATGTTGTACCATTCTGACAATGCCAGCTGCTGGTTTGAAAATACCAGACCTTCTCTGGTGTTCTTCCCTCCGTTGGAGTAGTGTATTTTGGGATAGCTTTGATGCCTTTATTCAGTAAGTATTTATAGCATATGTCACAGGTTCAACACTGGTGACCTATGGACTGGAGTTATCCTGTAAATGTATTTGCATGTGTGTCTGTGTGTGGGCGGGAGATGGGGGAATGTTATTCATATCTATAGAGAGGGTTGAAAGATGTTTAGTTTGTTGCTAACATTTAAAGGTTGAATTTCACATCAAAATCCGGAGTGCCAACTTTTCTTGAAAAATCAGGAGGTGTGTCAAGACTAAGCTTACATATCTACAAGATAATATTGGCTAGAATTTTGGAGATATTGGGGGGGGGAGCCTTTAGAAGCACGTGTTCCCCAGTCTGTCACACTGCTCACCACTCCTATCAACTGAACTTACCTGGTTTTACCCATTTGCATCTGCCATGCTTGTTCCTGTGAGCATTTGCATTTGCAAACCTGTGTATTTCATATGAGGGCCTCCCTGGTAGCTCAGTGGTAAAGAATTTGCCTGCCAGTGCAGAAGACACAGGACACACAGGTTCAATCCCTGGGCCGGGAAGATCTCCTAGAGGGAGGAAATGGCATTCCTCCCATATTCTTGCCTGGAGCCTGGTGGGCTACCGTCCACGGGGTCACAAAGAGTTGGACACAACTTAGAAGCATATTTCATACCACAGTAAGATAATTTGTATAAGGTTGTCTCCTGTTTCCCAGTATGAAAAAGCTAAAGGCTTGACAAAACCATGGATCTGGCATCAAATGCGATGCAGCAGTCTTGTAATAAGATTGATTCCACTGCCTGCTTTATCCTTATGCTGCAGTGTGTGGGTAAAGCAAGCATTAGATGTAGCCAAGTTAGCCACCTATTGAAGGCTAACCAATGATTCCAGGTGCCTTAGCACTTGGTCCTTGATCCACAGAGCCAAATTATCTGTATTATTTAAGCTCATCAGTGTGACTCTTTTCCTATACTTATCCCCTCTAAACAGGAGATGTTTTGATAGGGAGTTGGTTTGAGCCCCAAAAGTGGTCATAAATTTCATTGAAATTTCATCCTCTTCCTATTATTTGTATTCTCACAAATAATTATCATGGGGTACATCTTTTTTCCTGTATATTCATAGCAGGGCAGTGGAGGAAGTTTGTGGGAGGAGATCCTTGGACAGAGAGGTATTTGAATGTATCAGATTTTAAGATTTGGAAGTTTCAGCCACATGGTTTTCATATCTGCTCTGCCTGGACCAGCAAATTGCCCATTCTCTTGAAATTTGGCAAGTGCATCAGCTTAAAATTACAGATCCCTTAATAACTTGCTCAATCTACCCTGGGTCCCAGACTAAAATAAGTCCTCTTCCTCTATAAAGTATTGTATGTTTTCCTCAAGACGGATTGAATTCATTCTGCTACACTTTTATTTTTCTTTTTTCCCCTGTTATATTTCATTCTTTATGAGCATTTCCCAAACTATTACGAACTGAATGGTGTGTCCCCCACCCCCATTCATATGTTGAAGCCTTTGCTTCCAATATGGCTGCATTTTGAGATAGGGCTTTTAGGAGGTGATTAAGGTTAAATGAGATCCTAGGGGTGGTGTTCTAATCTGATAAGATTGGTGGCCTTAGAAGAAGAGGAAGAGATCTTCCCATGCCCCTGTCATGCGCTCTTTCTCTCTCTGCCACGTGAGGACACAGTGAGAGGGCCGCAGCCATGTCCAAGCCAGGAAGAAAGCCCTGACTGGAAACTGACTGTGCTGGTTCCCTGATCGCAGACTTCTAGCTTCCAGAACTGTGAGAAAATAAATTCTTGCTGGTTAGGCCACCCAGTCTATGGTGCTTTGTTGTGAGAACCCTGGCAGACTAAGACACAAACCATGTTCTGGAAGACTTTGAATGTTCTAATAGGAGGAACCGTGGATAGTCTTTTTCGGAGATGCTAAATTAAGTCAAATAAGATTATTTATCACATGATTTCTCAGAGCCTTTAATTTTTAATGTGCACTATGAATATCCAAAGGGAGGTATTTTATGCAAGATTTTCTGAACTTATTTAACTGTGGAACACTTTTCTCAAGAAATACATTTTAATATCTTCAGTGAACCTCATGTTCTACATGGCACATGTAGAAGATACATGCCTATTAATTGACAATTATTTTAAAATTGCTTTGAGATCTCTTATTCAGTTTGACTGCATGCTTGTACCTGTGCTTAGTCGCTCAGTCGTGTCCTACTCTGTGTGATCTCATGGCCTGGTAGCCCACCAGGCTCCTCTGTCCATGAGATTTTTCAGTCAAGAACACTGGAGTGGTTTGCCATTTCCTCCTCCAGGGAATCTTCCCAGCCCAGGGATCAAACCCAGGTCTCTTGTGTCTCCTGCATTGGCAGGCAGATTCTTTACCACTGTGCCTCTTGGGATGCCCCTGTTGGATTGTATGCTTTATTTATTTATTTTTGGCAGTGTTGGGTCTTTATTTCTCTGTGGATTTTTTCTCGAGTGGCAGTGAGCAAGGGCTATCCTCTGTCTGGGGTGTGTGGCCTCCTCATTGTGGTGTCTTCTCTTGTTGCAGAGCACGGGCTCTCGGCACGTGAGCTCCAGTAGCTGCAGCTCCCAGGCTCTAGAGTACAGGCCCAGTAGCTGTGTTACCCGGGCTTAGTTGCTGTGTACCATGTGGGATGTAGGTTCTTCCTAGACCAGGGATTGAACCCATGTCTCCTGCATTGGTGGGTGATTTCTTTACCACTGAGCCACCAGGGGAGCCCTACTTATTTAAGTTTTCAGCACACAAAAAATTAACCAGGACAGTGTTAAGCTCTGTCCTGTTGATTTCCCAACTCTATGTCACTTAAGAACATAGAGTTCTTAAGCCTAAGAACCCACGATCACCATTTTACAGGTAATAAAACTAAGGCTAGGTCATGGAGTCAGAATAATGATTAGCAGAAAATATGAGCTGGTCTTCTGTTAAAGTGGATGCTTTTGCATTTTTTCCATCATCTCCTGCTCCCACCTCAGCCCCATTCCCACAGATAGAGATATTGAAAGTCAGAGAGCATGTAGCTAAATTTAAGTGATGGTCTTGGTTTCAAAGCCTGGTTTAGGTGACTTTAAAGCCTGTTCTCTTTGCACTAGAACTTGTATATTCTAGGCCAGGGGTTTTCATGAGCAAAGCCATGGACATGGAAAGGTAAGAGGGTACATTTAAGGGCTAACCATTTGTCTGAAACATATTCTATGGAGGGAAGAACGGTGGCAGGGAAAGATGGAAAGCTTATGTTTGAGATAGATTGTGAAAAATTTGAATATCATTCATATTAGTTAACTTTGGCTGCAGCAACAAACAAACCCCAAATTGCAGTGATGTACTGCAAGAGATACTCACTTACTGCTCGTGTTATCATGAGGGCTGCAAATTGTCTGTGGTTCTGCTGGGCTCAACTTGGTGTTACTTCTCTTATTTTGACTCCATTCCATGTGTCTTCTCATTTCCAGACCCAAGTTAAAGGAAGATGGGTGTACGGGCTTAAGGTGACAAGCGATGCCTCTTAAACTGTTGGGAACTGGCACACTGTCTCTTCCACCCACATTCCAGTGGTCAAAGCAAGTCACCTGACCAAGTTGCAGGTAGAGCTGTGTATTTTGCATATTCTGTTTCTTGACACTGTGGAATCACATGGCAAAGGGTGTGGATAGGTAGGCTGCTGCCTTTTTTTTTTAAATAGGGAACGAGGGAGAAATTGGAACAATAATCCACCCTATCACACAGTGTAATTTTCAGACCTCTTCAGAATTAAGCCTTAATCTGAAATCTTAACTCTGTTGGTGGTAGACAACTCTTCACACACTTGCTGGGAAGCTGAAATAATTCTTCTTGGTCCAGAAGAGTGAGTGTGAGCTGTATGTAGAATAGAGTGCTGTGTTGTATAGACAGATTGTTTCTCATCCCAGATGACAGTGGGGAGGCAAAGTTTTGTGGCAAGATGGGACTCCCTGTCCCTTCATCACCTTGCCATCTCCCCATTCTCATCCTGGTGTGAAAATAGGCTGTTTTAAAAACCTATCAGAGTTATGCCATGATCTGCTCTCAGTGTTAGAGAGGAATTAGATTGTTTCATAGGAACTCCAGTCTGAATAATGTACATGTCCAGCCTCACCTTACTGGGAAGGGTAGGCCAGGACCCTACCTTTCTGGGTTTGGACAGGATAGTAACAGAATGAACCAGGACTTTGGGTTTGAAGCTGGGGGTTTGAAAAGGAAGAAGTCCAAGAGAGGAGACTTCTGGATATCCATGTGAGATGGACATAATAAGAACAGAAAATAAAGTGATTACATCATCATATGGATTCTGAGTTCACAAACCATCCAAGAATAGGAGGGTTTCTTTCAGCATTGCATGCTCTTTAAGACATCATGCTTTAAAATGTTAAGATTATGATATCTAGATTATTGACCGTGGACTCTTACAGGAAAGAGACAAATGAGAAACGTGCCTAGGTGCTCTGTTTTAGAGTGTTCAAGGTGGTGAAAATTTGCACCAGTCTGGACCAGTGATTAGGAACTTCTGGAACAGGCAGTCTCTAAGTTTAAAAACCCTGCTTTTAAAGGGTTGACTGCCAGATTTTAGCCTTTTGATGCCAATCCATTCTGTGCTTTCACATGTTTCCACTGAGACTCCAAAAACTGAGGTTTAAATAGCCTTTTGTGTATTAGTGTCTTCTGTTCCCTAAGGTCACTGGAGACTCTTTCCCATTGTTAGTTAAAAGCTTCATAACTGTGTTCTGTTACAATATAATTAAATACTTGATTAATTGCTTCAGCTCTATTCCATAGAGTATGCAGTTTTCCTGAATCAAAGAGTTTGTCTCAGCACGGTGTCAAAAAGAACATGAAGATTTAAGGTTCATTCAAGCATCAACTCACAGCAAATGCATGTGCCATGACTCTTGAGGCTCCTGAATGGTGGGATTAAACAAACATTTAAAGGAGGGGGACCGCCAGTACTGCTGAGCTGCTGAACAAGAATGTTCATCAGTTCAGTTCAGTTCAGTTCAGTCGCTCAGTCGTGTCTGACCCTTTGTGACCCCATGAATCGCAGCAACTCCCGGAATTCACTCAGACTCACCTCCATCGAGTCAGTGATGCCATCCAGCCATATCATCCTCTGTTGTCCCCTTCTCCTCCTGCCCCCAATCCCTCCCAACATCAGAGTATTTTCCAATGAGTCAACTCTTTGCACGAGGTGTCCAAATTACTGGAGTTTCAGCTTTAGCATCATTCCTTCCAAAGAACACCTAGGGTTGATCTCCTTTAGAATGGACTGGTTGGATCTCCTTGCAGTCCAAGGGACTCTCAAGAGTCTTCTCCAACACCACAGTTCAAAAGCATCAATTCTTTGGTGCTCAGCTTTCTTCACAGCCCAACTCTCACATCCATACATGACTACTGGAAAAACCATAGCCTTGACTAGACGGACCTTAGTCGGCAAAGTAATGTCTCTGCTTTTGAATATGCTATCTAGGTAGGTCATAACTTTTCTTCCAAGGAGTTAAGTGTCTTTTAATTTCATGGCTGCAATCACCATCTGCAGTGATTTTGGAGCCCCCCCCCAAATAAAGTCTGACACTGTTTCCACTGTTTCCCCATCTATTTCCCATGAAATGATGGGACTGGATGCCATGATCTTTGTTTTCTGAATGTTCATAAAATGTGTTAAATGTAGAAGAATACAGGGTTACATTTTTATATCCATCATGTGTGCTCTGGATTCTGTTTTTGATTTTCCATATAAATTGAGGAAAAAGGTTTCACCCGTATGAGAGAGGTCAAGGTGTTGAATGAATTTGGATGTGGAGAAAGTCTTTTCTCACTTACCAAGCAGTCACTAATTAATCACTTTTTGAGAAACAGACACACAGAGGAGTAAGATTGTTTTTAAGATGCTTGAAGGTATGGACCTTCAAGCTAGCAGGTATGAACCTTTGTAAAATATACCCCAATATAGATAAATACTAATAGAAACAAAAATTGAGGCAGTGTGGTTAATGTGGTAGGACAAAGCAGAGTAGGAAAGGAAAGAGTCAGAAAAAAATTACTAAAAATCAATCTTTAAAGGAGAACTAAAAGAATGGGGAAAATGAGGAAAAGGAAAGGTGTGTATAATTCAAAGTCACTTTATTAAAAATTTTTTTATTATTATTTTTTGACCACATGGCATGTGGGATCTTAGTTCCCTGACCAGGGATCAAACCTGCATCCCTTGCAATGAAAGTGCAAAGTCTTAACCACTGAACCACCAGGGAAGTCCCCTCAGTGTCAATCTTAAATGCATGTCATTGTGACTGACTTTGGCATTAGTACTGAAGGAAAGTGCCACCTAAGAGAACACCTGGGTTGGAGTAACTGTTCTGCTTTAATTTCTGCTCTGTGTGAACGTCAGTGTCTTCATCCATAAAACCATGACAGGGACCAATAAAATAAATCTGTGATTTCTTCCATTGTGTGGATTTGCTTCCAGAAAGCAGCTGCTCAAGGGAGATGTCTTTCCCTTGCATCTTAGCCAAGACCATGTGACTAGTTCTGGCCAATAGAATATGAGTAGAATTGTAGTTCATCACTTCTGAAGAGATGGAGTATCTGATGTATTTCCCTTCCCAGGCTCTTTCCTCTTCCTGTGTTGGTGTTGATGATGGTGACATCACAAGGGCGTCTCTGAGAACTTTTAGTTTGCATTTGACTCAACATCAGCCAAAAATAAATGGTTTTGAGTTGCTGAACTTTTTGAATTGCAGCAATTAGTCTACCATGCTGCTGCTGCTGCTAAGTCACTTCAGTCGTGTCCGACTCTGTGCAGCCGCATAGACGGCAGCCCACCAGGCTCCGTCTACCATGAGTAGCACAAAAATGCAAATAGCCATGCTGCCTTTCACATAGTTGTTGAGCATCTCAAAACTGATAGCAGATGTAGAAGAAAACTATCAGGGATTATTACTGGAAAGAAAGTAAAAACATACCTATTGAATATTAGTGAATTTTATAAGAAATGCAGTGAACTCAGTTTAGAGCATGTTTGAAATGATTACTGTGGTAGTACTACATGCCGGATAAGAGCATCTTTAGGCCTCAACTGAAGGCCTTTTGTTTTGAGTGCTACTCAGTGCTATAAAATAAGAGTTTAATGAAATACTCTGAACATAAACTTGAGGTTCATCATTATGGCATTTGATCTATATTCTTTTGTTTGTTTTGTAATGAAATGTGAGTTAACTGTCTTAAGGGAGATAGAACTTGCGTTGGCAATAATTAAAAATAGGATTTAGAGGGGAAAAGGATGACTTGGTCAGAAGTGTTTCAGTTACAAGTGATAGAAATTTAACTTGAGGTCACTTGAGCCAAAGGGGGTCTTTATTGATAGACACAGCTGCAGTACAACGAGGATGCAGCTGAGCCTCAGTGAGGTTTTTTTTGTTGCTCAGCTTCTTCCTTTTCCTGTGTGCTGCTTCCTGTTCCTACCGGGCATTGATTTTTCTTTTCATGGCTTCCAACAACTCCCTGGTTTCCATCTAAACTGTCAGCCAGCAAGGCAGGAACTACCTAGAAGCTGTTTTATTCCAGGTCCTAACATTTCAGGGCAGTGGGTTACTATGTTATTGAGTTATGTGTTGGTGGGGTGAAGTCACTAACAGTCTGTGCCTGAAGCAAGAATTTATTAGAAAGGAATCATATGTACATTTAACAGCCAAGAAAATTTTTAGTGCCAAAGTTATCGATTAATTACTGTAAAGATGCTCTTCTAGACTCAGGAAATTCAGTAGTGAACAGACGTACTCTGGTTTCTGGGAACTTACAATGAAATGTGAACATAAGACTAACAAGTTGAAAACTTTTTTTAAGGTTTTAATGTCATTTGAATTGTGCAAGGCAGATTTTTATTTACCTTTCCTTAACGTATGTGATTTCTCCTATGATGAAAAGTCTTGAGTCTTAGACAGTGTGCAGACTGTGGCTTATATATTTTGGAAGTCTTAACAACTTTAAGATTCTAAAAAATGCTTCTCAGTTTAGTAATCTCATATTACCAATTTCAGCCACACTTTGTAAAAATCTATATGGGGTTTCTTTTAAATTAAGTTTTTTTTTTTAATCTTCACTGCTGAAATCACAAAAAGGGAACCTGTGTCATGGCAACAGAAACTTATCATAAAAGATAATAATGTTTGACTTTGATTGTCTTCCTTAAAATGTTGATACAGATTTAACTGCATTTTTCCTAAAGGATTCTAAAGTCAACATTTGCATGGTCAGAATTTGAATAAATTTGCCTATATTTTGAAACATTTGATTAATGAATCTTGAATCTCATCCTTTGTTGTCTTAGTCTCATCATTCATTATTATTCTTATCCAAACCATAAGACCACCTAGATTTGGGGTGAGATGAAGAGGGATTGTGTTTTAGAAGCTAAGACTCATAAGAATGTGCTTTCAAGGAACACTGAAGAGAGCATCTCAGGTGATGACTGTGGGTATGCTTAGATTCAATCTGTTTAGGGCATAAACACAGATGATGCTTTGAAACGTTTCTCAAGGATTCTTTCCATGAATTGGGAATGATGCTACATTCCAGGATGATCTCTTAATCATTCCAAGTATAGGTGCTATTTTTTTTTCCACCAAAGCTATCAATAGAAAGGAAATAGATGTAAGACAACCCTGAATATTCATTGGAAGGACTGATGCTGAAGCTGAAGCTCCAATACTTTGGTTACCTGATGCAAAGATCTGACTCACTAGAAAAGACGTTCATGCTGGGAAAGATTGAGGGAAGGAGGAGAAGGGGCAGGAGAAGATGAGATGGTTGGCTGTCCTCACTGACTCAATGGACATGAGTTTGAATAAACTCAGGGAGATAGTGAAGAACAAGGAAGCCTGGTATGCTGCAGTTCATGGGGTCACAAAGAGTCAGACACAACTTAGTGTCTGAACAACAACAACAAGACAAGAATCAATTCAGTTCAGTCTCTCAGTCATGTCTGACTCTTTGCAAGCCCATGGACTGCAGCATGGCACGCTTCCCTGTCCGTCACCAACTCCTGGAACTTACTTAAACTCATGTCCATCGAGTCGGTGGTGCCATCCAACCATCTCATCCTCTGTCGTCCCCTTCTCCTCCCACCTTCAATCTTTCCCAGCATCAGGGTCTTTTCAAATGAGTCAGTTCTTCACATCAGGTGGCCAAATATGTTGAACTTGCTTCTTCTCTCTCTGAACAACCAAGCTGCACACTCTGGGACTTCCTGGATATGTAATTAGGACTTGTGGGATGTGATTTGAGAGTCTTCGAAGGAATTTCCTGTCATCAGTGTGTGCCATGTATGTTTGCCCAAAGTCTTCACTATGGAACTCACTGTCCAGCTGGAACTCTTCCTTTAACCCGGGAGGCCAGTGGGATTGAACAAATCTAGAGAGGCGTATAAATTGAGTTCAATACCATATATTTATAATTTGTGCTGTTGTACAAAAGGTGGTATATGTCCTATAAAAATCTAGAAAAATGAAGTAATACTGTGCTGACTTGTTTGTATTTTTTATTAGAAATATAATTACAATGTATTTTACTATTTTAATAACTCTCCTATTGTTGAAGATTTAGGCTGTTTCTAAAATTTTACTCATTTATACTATATAGCTATCTACTTTTTATAGCTAAATCTTCATTCATTTTTTATTATAATTAAGGATTTTTCCTAAACATGTAACTAATGGGCCAAGGGACATGTCTTAACCTATTTTTTTGCCCCACCACACAGCATGTGAGATCTTAGTTCCCCAGCTAGGGATCGAACCCGCTTCCCCTGCAGTGGAAATGCAGAGTTTTAACCACTAGACTGCTGCCTGTGTGCTGTTCAGCTGCCTTCTAGGAAGAGTGCACGAATGTGTACACTCCTAAACTGCCCTCCAGAAGTGCACAGAGCCTAATCATCAGCAGCTTTTCTGAAAAACCCAATGCTCAGTTGTGTCCAACTCTTTGTGACCACATGGATTAAACAGTCCATGGAATTTTCCAGGCCAGAATACTGGAGTGGATAGCCATTTCCCTCTCCAGGGAATCTTCCCAACCCAAGGACTGAACCCAGGTCTCCCACATTGCAGGCGGATTCTTTACCAGCTGGGCCACCACAGAAACCCCAGTATTAAATTCGTTTTTAAAATATTGATCATTTCATAGCTGAAACTTTCTGTAATATTTTTGTTTAATTTGTATTTTTACTATTAATGAAGTTAAACATTTTCTAATTTATTAAACATTTTTTGTTTGTTTACTATGTATATATTCTTTGCCCATTTTAGGGTGCTTACAGTATTTTTTCTTATTGATTTGTAAAGACTACTTGTTAAGGATAATAGTTTACTACTTACATATTGAAAATATTATACTTTTTCCTCAGTTTGAAACTATCTTTCACATTTTATAGCATGAATTTTACCTAAAGCTTATAAATATTTAGTTTTTATATGGTCAGATATATTCCTCTTGGATTTCTTTCATGATTTCTCCCTTTGATGTGATGTTAAGAAAGATTTTTGAACTGCCAGATTTATGTCTGTGTGTATATATATATATTTTTCCCTAGTGCAGTAGTAGTTGTATAGTTGTAGTTCATTTTATCATTTTGAGGATATTTCATTTTCTTCTGACCCTTATTATTGTTGAGAAATCAGCTATAAATCTTATTAGGGTTTTTTTTTTGGAGATAATATACGAAAGCCATATNNNAGATAATATACGTTACTGTCTCTGGATTCCCTGAAGAGTTTCTCCTTGTCTTTAGGTTTTAGTCATTTTGCTGTGATATGTCCAGTAGTTTACTGTGATAAATGTCTTTGTATTTATTTTCCTTGTGAATCTGTCTTGATATCTTTGATAGGAACAACTGATAAGGTATTCACAGCCCAAGTCTCTTCTAGTCAAGCTCTTTCTTTGTGCATTAATAAAGGGTAATCCTTCTCAGACTATCATGGGGCTGGATGAAAGGAAAGGACTTTTGAAAACGGAGAGTGAATGAGTTCACTTCTACAGTGAAGTGAAGTGAAAGTTGCTCAGTCATGTCCAACTCTTTGGAACCCCATGGACTATACAGTCCATGGAATTTTCCAGGTCAGAACACTCAAGTGGGTAGCCTTTCCCTTCTCTGGGGGATCTTCCCAACCCAGGGAGCAAACCCAGGTCTCCCTCATTTCAAGCGGATTCTATACCAGCTGAGCCACAAGGGAAGCCTAAATGTGAGTCTGGACTCGATGTAAATGATGTCCTGTGTTTATGCTGGGATTGGGGGTAGTGTAAGAGAGAAAGGAAGAAACTGTTGTTTTAGCTGGAAGACGTTTCACTTAGGATTCTTTGAGTTACCAAGATCCACACTAACCTATAGAAAAGGGAATCTGTTGGCTCTTATAACTTAAAATTAAGTTGTAGTGTTGGCTTCAGGCTCAGCTTGATACAGGAACCCAAATTATGGACTCAGGTCCTGGATTCTCTTTTGAAGTTTCCCAGCTATTCTTCTCTGAGTTAGTCTCAGGTTTTCTCTTATGTTGAAAATACTGGCTCTCCCAATTCTGACCCATGTCTTTCAGATTCAAGTCTCAGGAGACAAAGCACTTTCCCTGGTTTAAGAGTTGTAGCAGAACCATGTCTTATGTGCTCTGATTTGATCCTTGAGCAATTAATACAGCCAGGGAAAGGAAATGCCCCAAATGACTAGACCAATGTCAGGTGGCCCCTCCATCCTAGGCTGAGGAGAAGAGTCAAGTCAATTCAACCTGCATTTGTTGATATTGGGGGAATGGGTCATTTGCCAGATGAAAATTGGGTTTCAGTGGTGACCCAGTATCCATTTCCTTTTCCTTTGACCACCTGAAACTGAAATTGGTTGACTCTAAATTTTCATTCTCTTATAACTGAGATCATTATCTTATAAGTTTTCTTAAGTAACTATCTTGGAGTGTTATATGCTCCTGAAATGCCTATATGTACTCATGCCCTACATCAACTTTTGCAGTTTCTCATTCAAATAATCTGCAATCATCTTATAACTAGAGGGAACTTCAGGGGTCCTGGACCCTGGTGTATGTTAGAGATAACTGGAGAGCATTTAAGACAAGGGTCCTGGCTTTTCCCTAGAGATTCTGATGTGTCTCATCTGATGACTCCAGTGCGGAGCTAGGATGAGAATTGGATGAAAATTCTGGACAGATAAACTAGATTGTGTCAGGAGTTAAGTTTTAGGCTCTCGACTGTTTGAGAGTTAATTTCCTTTAGCCACCAAGTACTGACATCCTTTATTTCAACATTGATTTTGACTTAAAGCTCATTGTAGAGGGAGTGATGGGAATAAATGTGGGAAAACCTGGAGAGTGAATGTCTGCAAGTGAGGTGCTTTTCCTTGAAGATCTTTGTGAACCCACAATAAAAATAACCCACTGAAAATCTACTTGAATTTCCAAAGCACTTATGGGCTAGTATCTAAGCAAAGGCACATGGGGGACATTTTTCCTTTGATGCTCAGCTGCCTGCCATTAACTGTATCTAGTTGGTGGACATCAAAAGATAATAGCACTTGTGTGTATATCCAGCTGCCCCATGTTATGGACATTAGTTTTAACTGGTTTCCTTGCAAGACCTATTTTTAATTCTCTAAAAGTGGCTGAGAGAAGAGGTATTGAGCATTTCAAATAAACACACCCACTTAGAAAAATGGTCACCCAGCCAAACCTGGCTAGTGTCTACTTTGTTGCCACATTGGGTGTAGGCATGATAGGCTCTCAATATTTTCAAACATTTGAGCATGGTTTTCAAATGATAATAGATGAAAAATTTAAAAATCAAGTTCTCTCTCTCTCTCTCTGTTTTTCCTCTGCCTTAGATTTATAGCCAGTACATAATAAGGGTGAGTCTTTCCATGAATTCTCAGATGTCAACATCTAGAAGGCTATGACTGGCCCCAATAAGTTTGTTCTGGAAGAATCATCCCCTTAATTTTTTTGCCTTTAAAACGTTTAATGGGCAAGAAATGGTATAAAATAACAGCCAGGTCACATAAATTAACATTGTTGTTAATGTTTGTGATCCCCTGGAAAGAGCTCTCTTTCAGGTTGATACAAACTGCAGGAGAATTTTCACTGCCTGTTGCCTGGAGTGTGACTGGTTTTGGACCATGAACTCATCTTCACATGGTCCAGAAAAAAGAGATGGCTGCCATGTTTGGCAGGCTTCAGATTGCCTTTTAAAGTGGAAGCAGTGACAGATTTCATTTTATTGGGCTCCAAAATCACTGTGGATGCTGACTGTAGCCATGAAATTAAAAGAGGCTTCCTTCTTGGAAGGAAAGCTATGACCAACCTAGACAGCATATTGAAAAGCAGAGACATTACTTTGCCAACAAAGGTCTGTCTCGTCAAAGCTATAATTTTTCCAGTAGTCATGTATGGATGTGAGAGTTGGACCATAAAGAAGATTGAGCATTAAAGAATTGATGCTTTCAAATTATGGTGTTGGATAAGATTCTTGATAGTCCCTTGGACAGCAAGGAGATCCAACCAGTAAATCAGAAAGGAAATCAACCCTGAATATTGACTGGAAGCACTGATGCTGAAACTCCAATACTTTGGCCACCTGATGCGAAGAGCCAACTAACTCATTGGAAAAGACCCTGTTACTGGGAAAGATTAAGGGCAAAAGGAGAAAGGGGCAGCAGAGGATGAGATGGTTGGACGGAATCACTGACTGAATGGATATGAATCTGAGCAAACTCCAGGAGATAGTGAAGGACAGGGAAGCCTGCCATACTGCAGTCCATGGGGTCGCAAAGAGTGGGACATGACTTAGTGACTGAATGACAGCATCAAAGATTGCTTCTATCTCAGGGTTGGGCTCTGGCCTTGGTCTTGAGTGATAGGGATTCTCTGATAAAGTCCTATCTGTTTTCACTTTGGTGACCTTTGACAGCTCCCTAAGGTCAGCACTCACCCAGCCCTGTTTGTCCAGTACTCACGAAACTTTGCTTGCTCTTTATGACAGTGAAGAAATTGCTGCAGGTCAGAATAATCACTGCAGGTTCAATACTCTGTGAAAGACTCCACTTTATCTCCTTAAAGAAGTCCAGGGCCAAAAGACACAGAGAGACCAAAAAACCCCCACTGCCACTTCTGAAGAGCATGGAGCAGATACAAGGTGTTGGGAGCAAAAGCAGGGTACTTTGCAAGCCACATAAAAGGTGGGCAAACCACCTAAGCCACTTCTCTGGCCTGACCCCTGGATGCACCCCTACCCTCACCCTGTATAAAGAACAAGTTTGCCCCCCACCTCAGGGAGTGAGCAAGCAAGGGAACTTGTATGTTCTCATCCCCTCTGGGCTGCAGCAGGAGCCCCAGTAAATCTTGCCTAGGGAAAAAAAAGAAAGGACTCGGTTGGGCACGTTGGTTGAGAAGCTTGCCTTCCTCTAAACACTGCCTTGGGTCCTTCTCCCAGCTGCAGAGCATCAACTCCTTCTTGGGCTTACTGCACTAAGCTCTTTAGTGATGGGCCACAGCTCTTGGCACAGAAGAATTCATTTTCACCTCCTGCACTTTCAGATCGTCTAGAGTGGTCAACTCCACTGTCCCTGGCATGATGATGGTAGTCCTGATGCTGAGGAGTTGCCTGCTGCTGTGTTGCCCTCATCTCCCCTTCCACCTTAATTTTTGTGTATTAATTTTTGGCTGGACAATAGAGGATAGACTACCTGCAACCTACCAGTTCTTCATACATGGGGACTGAGATAGAGAGGGACTGGTGGGAGCTCATCAGTTCTAGCATCCTTCATCCAGCTCCTCTGTTTTCAGCCTTGCTCATAGTCAAGACTGTCTTTCTTTCTTTGTGCCAGAGCCTCTCTCATACTGTACTCTATTTGCAGTGACTTGCACTGTATCTCCTTATGGTAGATTCTGAACCATGGATTATTCTACTGTTTTATCCATCCTTATGCTTCTAGAGCTTTCCAGTTGCAGAAGTCTGAGGCACTGCCCTCTTCTCCCTTCTCTCTGTTCATGTGGTTGTATTCCTTTGCACTGATAGACTCTTTCTGGGTAGGCTTTTCGATGGAAAGGGAGGTGAGTCTCTGATTGGCCATTTTTCAGGCCATTGTACCTGAAACTCTTCTGCTCTTTTTTGTTTTAAACTATATTGTGTGTCATTTAATTGTTCATCTTCCCATTTAATGAAGCATACTTTAATAGTTGATTTGGGAAGTAAATTTATCCAAATTTCTTAGGTTTATATATATAGGGATATTGGATGAGCAAAGGCATCATTCTTGGAGAGAGAAAAAAAGAAAACATTGTTTCTATTGCCAAAGTCTCCTATGAGACCTTAGAAAATAATTTAAAAACCAGATAGGTGAAAGGTTTCACAGTGTATTTTATACCATTTTATTAGAATGATAAATGACTGTAGAATTAAAAGAACGAAGCTTTTTGCCAGACTGTAGGACATTTGCCTAAGAATAAATTACTTTGGAGCTGTATTAACTCTCTTAATATTTGTTACTAGTTTTCACCTAGGACATGATGCCAAGCAGTTCCAAAAGTATGACTTATTACCCACAGCTCATACCATTTTATCTTTTTTTTGTTTAATTAAATATGTCTCTCATCTCTATACCAAGAGGAATAAAACTTGATTGCTATGTATTTAGTCCATTCTAGCTTATTTTTCTGATACTTTTAAATATGCCATATGCTATGCACCAGAATGGCTGTAAATAATCATAAAATTAAATGCCAGAATTTACCACTACATGTGGTCTCTCATTAAGGTTTGATGTGGCTTCTCTAAACTGAAAATGGGTGAAGGGTTGATTTCTCATCTTATCAAGCTGTTTTCTGAGCTTTCTTACTGGCCCACCTACCTGGATACATAATTAACTTCAACTCCCAAAGGCTTCTGGTAGACTTGGGCTGTATCTTTGGGAAAATAAGAAGTTATTCTCTGAAACACATATGTGCTGTAGGAATAGCAACTCCAAAGTATCTTCAGTGGCTGTTCCCTAATATGATGTTGACCATATGTTCCGGATACTCCCTAGCAATCCTGTGTCATGTATCCTGATTCAGGGCTTGGAAAATACAGCCAATACCATATGTAACCCTTACTAAGTAGGGAGAATAGATCAGACTGCTACTGCTAATGAGCTAAATGTTATTTTAGGATGAATCCCAAACTAACCCAGACTGTATCAGTCATTATTTTAGATCATGCCTTTAGTTTTCCTCTTAAAATATTGTATTCTAGAAAATTAGAAATTTCCATAGAGAGAAGACCATAGTCTTATGGTAACAAATCCATTTAGATGGGAGATTATATAGATTAAAATTAATGTGGATTAGACTGTATTTTTGGATCTATTGCTTTGATGATCTTCTTTCAATATTGCACTCTGGAGAATTAGGGATTTCTGTATAGAGAGGACAGTGGTCCTGTGTTCACGAATCCATTTAAAGATTATATGAATTAAAATTAAGCTTTTCTGTGTATATTTTGTTCTGCTATCATGGTAACAAGTGAAGATCTGTTCCACTGAATAGTGTATTAATATTTCCACGTCCGAATGGATTTAGTTGCAATAGGTTACTTGTAAAAATAGTGATGGTCATTTCAAAGCAAGAATTTTTGAATCCCATTTGCTGTGCAATGTACTATCCTGGGGATGAGGATGCCCAGAAATAACTGTCTTGGCTTTTACCCTGAAGCAGATCAAGTGGTTTGAGAAGAGGGCAACTTTTGGTTAAGTGCTCGGAGTTAGACAGATGTGGCTTTGTCACTCCTTAGCTATGTGACTTGAGCAAGTTCAGTAACTTCCCTTAAGCCTCAGTTTTCTCATTAGTATACTGGGAGAAATGAAAAGTAAACTGCCTATAGGCAGTCGTATATAGGTTAAATGAAGTGATAGTAGTGAAGTGCTGGGCGCAATTTCTGGCTCAGAGTAATTCAACAAGTATTGGCCAAAGTAACCAGTATTGGCATAACTGTCATAATAATGTAGTTCCTGTTGAAATTGATCAGTGATGTTTGTCAGCATCAGGCAGTGCTTCCATTCAGCAGAAGGAATCAGTTCAGTTCAGTCACTCAGTCGTGTCCGACTCTTTGTGACCCCATGGCCTCCAGCATGCCCGGCCTCCCTGTCCATCACCGATGCCCAAAGTTTACTCAAACTCATGTCCATTGAGTCAGTGATGCCATCCAACCATCTCATTCTCTGTTGTCCCCTCCTCCTCTGGCCTTCAATCTTTCCCAGCTCCAGCGTCTTTTCCAATGAGTCAGTTCTTCACATCAGGTGGCCAAAGTATTAGAGTTTCAGCTTCAGCATCAGTCCTTCCAATGAATATTCAGGACTGAGTTCCTTTAGGATGGACTGATTGGATCTCCTTGCAGTCCAAGGGACTCTCAAGAGTCTTCTCCAATACCACAGTTCAAAAGCATCAATTCTTTGGCGCTCAGTTTTCTTTACAGTCCAACTCTCACATCCATACATGACCACTGGAAAAACCATAGCTTTGATTAGATGGACCTTTGTTGACAAAGTAATGTCTCTGCTTTTTAATATGCTGTCTAGGTTAGTCATAACTTTTCTTCCAAGGAGCAAGCATCTTTTGATTCTGTGGCTGCAGTCACCATCTGCAGTGATTTTGGAGCCTACCCCACAGCCCAAACTGTTTCCACTGTTTCCCCATCTATTTGCCATGAAGTGATAGGAACAGAATGATCAGTGACATTAGTCAGCATCAGGCTATGCTTCCATTTAGCAGAAGGAATAGGATGTATTTGCCTTGGTTTTCTTAATATTTTCTCGCTTTCCTGGTAGCTCAGACAGTAAAGCGTCTGCCTACAGTGCGAGAGACCCGGGTTCAATCCCTGGGTTGGAAAGATCCCCTGGAGAAGGAAACAGCAACCCACTCCAGTATTCTTGCCTGGAAAATCCCATGGACCGAGGAGCTTGTTAGGCTACAGTCCATGGGGCCGCAAAGAGTCAGACACGACTGAGTGACTTCACTTTGTCATTATTACAGTGGGATGGGAATAGAGTTTAGGGGTGACAAGAATAGCACAGTATTGTGTGTCTTTGTTCCCTAATGGGTGACATCACTAATTCTAAAAAGTTTACTTATTTGGCTGTGCCGGGTTTTAGTTGCAGCATACAGCATCTTCAGTCTTCACTGCAGCATGCAAGGTCTTTAGTTGCAGTATGTGGGATCTAGTTCTCTGACCAGGGATTGAACCTGGGCCCCCTGCATTGGGAGCATGGAGTCTCAGCTACTGGGCTACCAGGGAAGTCCCAGCATCACTGATTTTTAGAAACTCTATTCCTAGGCATTTCTTTCAGTCCTACTCACCCCATACTGTGAAGCCCCTACTCTCTTTAATTGTCTATGCAGCTTCCTAGAGTACAAATGAATTGCTCTGCTGGTCTTACCTCAGCACCAAACATTAATTCAGGGACCAGCACCAAGAATAAGACAGAAGAACAGAAAAGAAATTTTTTTATTGGTTTTTAAATTTATCCTTATAAGGAGCTTTGCAGTGTTATACATTTTTATCACACTGAATGCATTGGTTTTATTGATACAGCTAACGTAAATGAGATAAGTACCCTACTGGAACATCTGGATTGCTTTGAGTGTGGATTGTCTAAGAACTATCACCAAGTGAACAAAGAAGGAGAGATCTACAGGAAGTGCCAGGTGGATTAAGGGATATCCAGTCTTCCTTGGAAACATTTTATTGCTTCATCAGCAGAATCTAAGACCCGGAGTGATGATCAGGAGAAAAGATGACTCTGTACTCATTCTCTAGGTTTATTACTTCTAAGAGACTCATAGGATCTTTGCTGGGGAAGACCTTATAGACTGTGCAGTCCAGTGCTTTTCAACATTTATGTGAAAAACATTGGCAGCTTTTGTTGATATTGTATCTTCCATAGGGCCCAAGTGTATGAGATAAAGAATAGCTAATCTGAGTGGCAGTGGCTGTGGACTCCAGGAGCCGGCCTGCTTGGTTTCCTACTTCTCCTGCTGCATTTGCTACTTTTGCTTTTATCACGTGTTTATTTGGGACTCCCGGCTTCTGCAATATGTGCACCGTGAAATTCCAGATGTTCAAGCTGGTTTTAGAAAAGGCAGAGGAACCAGAGATCAAATTGCCAACATCCGCTGGATCATAGAAAAAGCAAGAGAGTTCCAGAAAAACATCTATTTCTGCTTTATTGACTATGCCAAAGCCTTTGACTGTGTGGATCACAATAAACTGTGGAAAATTCTGAAAGAGATGGGAATACCAGACCACCTGACCTGAGAAACCTATATGCAGGTCAGGAAGCAACAGTTAGAACTGGACATGGAACAACAGACTGGTTCAAATAGGAAAAGGAGTATGTCAAGGCTGTATATTGTCACCGTGTTTATTTAACTTCTATGCAGAGTACATCCTGAGAGACGCTAGGTTGGAAGAAGCACAGGCTGGTATCAAGATTTCCAGGAGAAATATCAATAACCTCAGATATGCAGATGACACCATCCTTATGGCAGAAAGTGAAGAGGAACTAAAAAGCCTCTTGATGAAAGTGAAAGAGGAGAGTGAAAAAGTTGGCTTAAAGCTCAACATTCAGAAAACGAAGATCATGGCATCTGGTCCCATCACTTCATGGGAAATAGATGGGGAAACAGTGGAAACAGTGTCAGACTTTAATTATGGGGGGCTCCAAAATCACTGCAGATGGTGATTGCAGCCATG
>SJYQ01003403.1:160640-212045 GCA_006410935.1 Redunca redunca | reverse complement strand
TACTGTCTTTCTAAATTCCATATATATGCATTAATATACTGTATTGTTATTTCCCTTTCTGACTTACTTCACTCTGTATAACAGGCTCCAGTTTCATCTACCTCATTAGAACTGACTCAAATACATTCTTTTTTATAGGTGAGTGATATTTCACTGTGTATATGAATCAAAACTTCCTTATCCACTCATCTGCCAATGGACTTCTAGGTTGCTTCCATATCCTAACTATTGTGCTGCAGTGAACATTGGGAGTAAATGTGACTCTCAGTTCTGGTTTCCTCAGTGTGTATGCCCAGCAGTGGGATTGCTGGGTTGTATGGTAGTTCTAATTCCAGTTTTTAAAAGAATCTCCTCATTTTTCTCCATAGTAGTTATACCAGTTTGCATTCCCACCAACAGTGTAAGAGGGCTCCCTTTTCTCCACACCTTCTCCAGCGTTTATTGTTTGTAGACCTTTTGATGGCGGCCATTCTTAGTGTGAAATGATTCCTCATTGTGGTTTTGATTTGCAGTTCTCTAATAATGAGTGATGTTAAGCATCTTTTCATGTGTTTATTAGCCATCTGTATGTCTTCTTTGGAGAAATGTCTGTTTAGTTCTTTGGCCTACTTTTTGATTGGGTTGATGGTTTTTCTGATATTGAACTGTGTGGGAGATTAATTCTTTGTCAGTTGTTTTGTTTGCAATTATTTTCTCCCATTCTGAAAGCTGCCTTTTCACCTTGTTTATTGTTTTCTGCATTGTGCAAAAGCTTTTAAGTTTAATTAGAACCCACTTACTTATTTTTGTTTTTATTTCCATTACTCTGGGAAGTGGGTCATAGAGGATCTTGCTGTGATTTATGTCAGAGAGTGTTCTGCCTATGTTCTCCTCTAGGAGTTTTATAGTTTCTGGTCTTATATTTAGATCTTTAATCCATTTGAGTTTATTTTTGTGTATGGTGTTAGAAAGTGTTCATTTCATTCTTTTACAAGTGGTTGACCAGTTTTCCTAGCACCACTTGTTAAAGAGATTGTCTTTTCTCCACTGNTTTCTTCCTTTGTCAAAGATAAGGTGTCCATAAGTGTGTGGATTTATCTCTGGGCTTTCTATTTTGTTCCTTTGATCTATATTTCTGTCTTTGTGCCAGTACCACACTGTCTTGATGACTGTAGCTTTGTAGTATAGTCTGAAGTCAGGAAGGTTGATTCTTCCAGTTCCATTATTCTTTCTCAAGATGGTTTCGGCTATTGGAGGTTTTCTGTGTTTCCATACAAACTGTGAACTTATTTGTTCTAGTTCTGTGAAAAATACCATTGGTAGGTTGGTAGGGATTGCATTGAATCTATAGATTGCTTTGGCTAGTATACTTATTTCACTATATCGAATATTGCAGTCCATGAACATGGTATATTTCTCATCTATTTGTGTCATCTTTGATTTCTCTCATCAGTGTTTTATAGTTTTCTATATATAGGTCTTTTATTTCTTAGGTAAATTTATTACTAAGTATTCTTTTCATTGCAATGGTGAATGGGATTGTTATCTTAATTTCTCTTTCTGTTTTTTCATTGTTAGTGTATAGGAATACAAGGGATTTCTGTGTATTAATTTTATATCCTGCAACTTTACTATATTCATTGATTAGCTCTAGTAATTTTCTGGTGATATCTTTAGGGTTTTCTATGTAGAGGATCATGTCATATGCAAACAGTGAGAGTTTTACTTCTTCTTTTCCAATCTTTTTCTTCTCTGATTGTTGTGGCTAAGACTTCCAAAACTATGTTGAATAGTAGTAATGAGAATGGGCACCCTTGTCTTGTTCCTGAGTTTAGAGGAAATGCTTTCAATTTTTTGCNGCTTTCAGTTTTTTGCCATTGAAGAAAATGTTTGCTGTGGGTTTGTTGTATATAGCTTTTATTATGTTGAGGTATGTTCCTTCCATGCCTGCTTTCTGGAGAGTTTTTTAATCATAAATGGGTGTTGAATTTGTCAAAGGCTTTCTATGCATCTATTGAGATAATCATCTGGTTTTTATCTTTCAATTTGTAAATATGGTGTACCACATTGATTGATTTGTGAATATTGAAGAATCCTTGCATCCCTGGAATAAAACCCCACTTGGTCATGATATATGATCTTTTTAGCTGTTGGATTCTGTTTACTAGATTTTTTGTTGAGGATTTTTGCATCTATGTTCATCAGTGATATTGGTCTGTAGTTTTCTTTTGTTTGTGGCATCTTTGGGTGGTTTTAGTATTCGGGTTCATGGTGGCCTCATAGTATGAATTTAGGAGTTTATCTTCTTCTACAGTTTTCTGGAAGAGTTTGAGTAGCATAAGTGTTAGCTCCTCTCTAAATTTTTGGTAGAATTCACCAGTGAAGCCATCTGGCCCTGAGCTTTTGTTTTTTGGAAGATTTTTGATTATGGTTTCTGTTTCTGTGCTTGTGATGGGTCTGTTAAGATTTTCTATTTCTTTCCGGTTCAGTTTTAGAAGGTTATACTTTTGTAAGAACTTGCCCATTTCTTCCAAGTTGTCCATTTTACTGGCATATAATTGCTCATAGTAGTCTCTTATAATCTTTTATATTTCTGTGTTGTTGTGATTTCTCCATTTTCATTTCTAATTTTGTTGATTCTTCTCCCTTTTTTTCTTGAGTCTGGCTAACGGTTTGTCTATTTTATTTATCTTCTCAAAGAACCAGCTTTTTATTTCTGCTCTGATTTCTATGATTTCTTTCCTCCTACTAACTTTGGGGTTCTTCTGTTCTTTTTCCAGTTGCTTCAGGTGTGCTTCAGTTAGGTTGCTTATTTGATGTTTCTCTTGTTTCTTGAGGTAGGCTTGTATTGCTATGAACCTCCCTCTTAGCATTGCTTTTATTGAATCCCATAGGTTTTGGGTTGTCGTGTTTTTATTTTCATTTGTTTCAATGAATATTTTGATTTCCTTTTTGATTTCTTCTGTGATCTGTTGGTTAGTCAGAAGCATATTGTTTAGCTGCCATATGTTTGTGGTTTTTATTGTTTTTTTTTTCCCCTGTAGTTGACATCTAATCATACAGAAAAAAATGTTTGAAATGATTTCAATTTTTAAAAATTTACCAAGGCAAGATTTGTGGCCCAGGATGTGATCTATCCTGGAGAATGTTCCGTGTACACTTGAGAAAAAGGTGAAATCCATTGTCTTTGGGTGAAATGCCCTGTAGATATCAATTAGGTCTAACTGGTCCATTGTATCATTTAAAGCTTGTGTTTCCTTCATGATTTTCTGTTTGGTTGATCTATCCATAGGTGTGAGTGGGGTATTAAAGTCCCCCACTATTATTGTGTTACTGTTAATTTCCCCTTCCATACTTTTAGTATTTGCCTTACATATTGAGGTGCTCCTATGTTGGGTGCATATACATTTATAATTGTTATATCTTCTTTTTGGATTGATCCTTTCATCATTATATAGTGTCCTTCTTTGTCTCTTGTCATGGTCTTTATTTCAAAGTCTATTTTATCTGATATGAGTATTGCTACTCCTGCTTTCTTTTCATCTCCATTTGCATGAAATATCTTTTTCTAGCCCTTCACTTTCAGTCTGTATGTATCCCTAGGTTTGAGGTGGGTCTCTTGTAGACAGCATATATAGGGGTCTTGTTTTTGTATTCATTCAGCCAGTCTTTGTCTTTTGGTTGGCACATTTAACCCATTTGCATTTAAGGTAATTAGTGATAAGCATGATCCTGTTTGCCATTTACTTTGTTGTTATAAACCTTTTCTGTGTTGTTTCCTGTCTAGAGAAGATCCTTTAGCATTTGTTGAAAGCTGATTTGGTGGTGCTGAATTCTCAGCTTTTGCTTATTTGTAAAACTTTGATTTCTTCTTCATATCTGAATGAGATCCTTGCTGGGTGGAGTAGTCTTGGTTGTAGGTTTTTCTCATTCATCACTTTAAGTATGTCCTGCCATTCTCTTCTGGCCTTAAGAGTTTCTATTGAAAAATCAGCTGTTATCCTTATGGGGATCTCATTGTGTGTTATTTGTTGCTTTTCCCTTGCTGCTTTTAATATTTGTTCTTTGTGTTTAACTTTCATTAGTTTGATTAATATGTGTCTTGGGATATTTTGCCTTGGGTTTATCCTGTTTGGGACTCTCGTTTTCTTGAACTTGGGTGGCTATTTTCTTTCCCATTTTAGAGACGTTTTTGACTGATATCTCCTCAAGTATTTTCTCATGCCCTTTCTTTTTCTCTTCTTCTTCTGGGACACCTATGATTCGAATGTTGGGGCATTTAGCATTGTCCCAGAGCTCTCTGAGGTTTTCCTCATTTCTTTTAATTGTTTTTCCCTCTCTGCTTCATTTGTTTCCACTATTCTATCTTCCACCTCACTTGTACTCTCTTCTGCCTCAGTTATTCTACTTTTGGTTCCCCCCAGAGTGTTTTTAATCTCAGTTATTGCATTGTTGATTATTGATTGACTCTTCTTTATTTCTTCTAGATCCTTGTTAAACATTTCTTGCATCTTCTCAGTCCTTGTCTCTAGTATATTTATCTGTAGCTCCATTTTGTTTTCAAGATTTTGGATCATCTTTACTATCAATATTCTGAATTCGTTTTCAGGTAGATTCCCAATCTCCTCTTCTGTTTGGTTTGGTGGGGTTTTTTTTTTATCATGTCTCTTCACCTGCTGAATATTTATCTGCCTTTTCATTCTGTTTAGATTGCTGTGTTTGGGGTGCCCTTTCTGCAGGCTGGAAGGTTGTGATTCCTCTTAATTGTGGAGTCTTCTTCCTGTGGGTGGCGTTAGACCAGTGGCTTGTCAAGGGTTCCTGATTGGGGGAACTTATGTTTGTGTTCTGGTGGGTGGAGCTGGAGCTCTTCTCTCTGGAGTGCAGTAAAGTGTCCAGTAGTGAGTTTGGGGTGTCTGTGGGTTTGGTATGGCTTTGGGCAGCCCATCTTCTAATGTTCAGTGTTGTGTTCCTATTTGCTGGAGAATTAGCATAGTGTTTCTTGTACTGGAACTTATTGGCTCTTGGGTAGAGCTTGGTTTCAGGGTAGGTATAGGCTTCCCTGGTAGCTCAGTTGGTAAAGAATCTGCCTGCAATGCAGGAGACCCCAGTTCAATTCCTGGGCCAGAAAGACCTGCTGGAGAAGGGACAGGCTACAAACTCCAGTATTCTTGGGCTTCCCTTGTGACTCAGCTGGTAAAGAATCTGCCTTCAACGTGGGAGACCTGGGTTCAATCCCTGGGTTGGGAAGATCCCCTGGAGAAAGGAAAGGCTACACACTCCAGTATTATGGCCTGGAGAGTCCCTTGGACTGTATAGTCTCTGGGGTCACAAAGAGTTGGACATGAATGAGTGACTTTCACTTTCATGGAAACTTTTGGGAGGGCTCTTGTCTATTAACGTTCCCTCGAGTCAGGAGTTCTCTGAAGTTCTGGAGTTGAGCCTCCCTTCTCTGGATTTTGGTCCTCCTCTTACAGTAGCCTCAAGACTTCTCCATCCATACAACACAGAATATAAAACCCCTAGGTTAATGGTGAAACAACTCTCCACAGCCAGGAACACCCAGAGAGATTCACAGAGTTAAATAGAGAAGATAAAAGGGAGGAAGGAGATAGAGGTGACCTGGAGGAGTAAAGGGAGAGTCAAAAGGGGAGAAAGAGCAACCAATCCAGAAATCAAATCCCTCTTTTCAAAGAGATTGGGCTGCCTTTCTAGGTGCCTGGTGGCCCCCACCAGCGTTCAGAAATTGTTTTGTGGAAGTTGGTCACATTCAGATGTTTTTTGAATAATTTGTGGGGGAGGAAGTGGTCTCCCCATCCTATTCTTCTGCCATCTTGGGACCCCACTTGTGGTCTTGTTTTTAGCATTCATCAAAACAGCTTTGGCTTTCTCTCATTACAAAAACCACAATTTCTGGCAGTTGGCACTTTGATTTTATGAAGGATTACTTTCTACCCATTTCAAATTTCCCTTAGCATTTCAGGTGAATCCTTTATAAACTCTTTCAGCTTTTATTGTAAGTCAAAAATATCTGAATGAGGCTCCTGGATCTGGCTCTCCTTCAGTAGAAAACATTATTGAGTTTCTCTGAATTGGGCTTAAGTTTCAGATCGGTTACAAATCCTGCAACTGTGTTTCTGGCTGTGGTTTCTGGTGGGAGTGCCAGCATTTGGTTGGGTTGTTGTCCAAAGGCTACTGGGTTCCAGGTTGCTGAAGCCAGTCTAGCATTTTAATGGTGTCCAGGCTTTGTACAGCAGGAATTTGATTCTACCCATCATTCTGCCATTATTTTTTCTGTGTGTGACTCTCACCAAAGTACTCTCTGAGTACTTACTGCTTCTACTGGTAGAACAGCACATCGCTCGTCCCACATTCTTGTACTTTCAGTGCCCAAAGCCTCTTAGATAGATGAAAAAATGGAATGCTTGATGTATAAGTGAGAATTATGCCTCTTAGTTAATAACATTGCCCTTCCTCTACCTATTCTTTCTTCCCTCTCTCTCTTCCCTTTGGAAACAAGGACAAGTAATCTAGACAAAGAAAGAGAAAGGAAAGGACTTATACATTATTAAGAATCTAGGGTAGGAGAAAGTCACAGATGAAATTTGTGGTCCCCAAGTCCCTAGACTTTTGCTGAGACAAAAATCAATGACAATAGCTTGCTGCAGCTTCCCAGAGGATCCAAAGGTCAGCTACATCATTAGGGATTCAGATTTTTCTAAACAAGACTTTTCTGGTCTGAGGTCCTTAGAGTCAAGGGGGTTATGACATCTTTCTGAAGATGTCTTTTCTCCCTCACTCCTTCCTTTCCTCCCTGTTTCTCTCTCTTCCTCTCCCCTTTTTGTCCTTCTCTATTAATTTTATTCATGGCAAACACTTTATAGTAACTTGGGTGGTGAGTGATTCTGATGAGTGAGGAGCCTCACTCATGCTTATGATAATCTGTGGTGGTGGTTTAGTTGCTAAATAGTCTCTGCTACTCTGTGAACTATAGCCCCCCCCGCAGGCTCCCCTGTCCATGAGATTTCCCAGGCAAGAATACTGGAGTAGGTTGCCATTTCCTTCTCCAGGGATCTTCCCAACCCAGGGATTGAACTCACATGTCTTGCATTGCAGGTGGATTCTTTACCACTGAGCCACCTGGGAAGTCAATAATAATCCAGCCATACTCAATTTTTTAATAATGGTGCCCTGTGATTAACTCATTTCAGTGTGTTTTACATTGCTTTCCATAGATAAAATATCTGTTTCCATAGGTGAATTGTCTATAATGAATTAGTTCTAACTGTACTGCTGTGTGGTATCAGTGAACTAACTTTTTACAGCACACCCAGGATATTCAGCCTGACAGTGAGCAGTGTGTTAGGTGACTGTCACGAGAGTGACATGTTTTCCAGTTTGTCTTGGGCCTCGGAAAAACAGTGAGGGCATTTTCTGCAGCTGCTCTTGTATATTAAATAATTCTGCTTTTCTCTGCCCTTTGGTTAAAGTGGCCTCAGTTCAGAGGAAGTAGTATGAAAGGATTCTCACCATCAGCCGAGTGTGAATTTGAGAAAAAAGTACACAGTTCATTTATCATTGCCATTTAAAAATTTACAGTCAAATCACTGTAGCACTTATATCTTAAAAAGCTTTGCTACTAGAAAGATTATTTTTTTTCTTCTAAAGTAGGCAAATTAGGCTCTTAAATACAGACAGACCTTTTTTCTATCCCACTCGAAAGCTTCTGAAGAGCTTCATGATGTCAATGGTGTTAGGAAATTTAACTGAGTTAAATGCTTAATTTTAGAGTTAAGTTTTACATTCCCATCAAAATATGCTTTTTACAGAGTTCATGTAGTCATTTCAGATCTGTGACATTAGCGAGAGTCTCAGGACCAGAGCAGAGAATGGAGAAATCGATAAGGCCCTCATGACCAAGACAGCCTGTTTTTCTTTCAGTTGATTGTTTTGTCTTTAAAAAAAAAAAAAAAAAAAGAGTGGTTATTCCCCAAAGTGTTACTTTCTGCTAAAACACTGCTTTCAAGCTTAAAACTTCCCATTCTTGCTACTTTTAAAACACTATGGTTCATAGCAATACAGATCATTTATTTCAAATAATGTATACTTTCTGCTTCAGTGAACTTCTGGAATATAATAGGAACTTAGACTAAGTGTAGCAATACACAATATATGGTTAAATCTGGACATAGGTCAAGTCTCATAATCCAGNTACAGAGTTCATGTAGTCATTTCAGATCTGTGACATTAGCAGAGAGTCTCAGGACCAGAGCAGAGAATGGAGAAATCGATAAGGCCCTCATGACCAAGACAGCCTGTTTTTCTTTCAGTTGATTGTTTTTGTCTTTAAAAAAAAAAAAAAAAACAGTGGTTATTCNGCTAAAACACTGCTTTCAAGCTTAAAACTTCCCATTCTTGCTACTTTTAAAACACTATGGTTCATAGCAATACAGATCATTTATTTCAAATAATGTATACTTTCTGCTTCAGTGAACTTCTGGAATATAATAGGAACTTAGACTAAGTGTAGCAATACACAATATATGGTTAAATCTGGACATAGGTCAAGTCTCATAATCCAGAACTTTGAAAGGTCAGGGGTCAGAATCATGTGACAGAACTATGGGCCTCTCCTCTCTCACAGCTGCCAGTCACTCTAAGTCTTTCTATTCAAGAGGATAATTTCCTCAAACCACAGTGTTCTGCAGCCAAATGTGATGTCTTATTGCCAGATCTACCAAACAAACAGTAATCCTGAAGCAAGAGAATTTGTTCTCTTTACTGCAGCAGTCATTCTAAGCAAAAGCAGCGGAATAAGCACAGCTACCGCAGACAAACCATTTTGTGCTCCTTTTGTGCATGAAAAAGATCTTTATGCTGTAAATATCTTTACAAAAAGCTGCTCTTGATTGAGTGTCACTTTGACTTGTAGTTTTGGTCAACACACCTCAGTTTAGTTTATCTGAATGGCATCTTTATGGCATAAGCATTTATGCAACCTCCTAAAAGCCTGGCACCATGATGCATGCTTAATGAACAGTTCTTACTCCTGGGAACTCACATGTAGTAGGTAAGCAGCTGTACTTGCAGCTCGATATATTGTGATATTGTGAATGCTTTGTAAGAAATATAGGTACAAATGATACAAACACTAAAGGAGGTGAATGAGTCAAGACTCGGTTCACATGCAAACAACAGAAAATTGAAGTTTCTTTCTTTCTCATGTGAGCAGTTTTTGAAGGTAGGCAGTCCAGGCTGTGTGGTGACTCAGATTCTTTCTAGTTCTTTCATCATTAACACTTGAGTTCCACTTCATGGCCTCAAGGCTGCTCAAACACCAGCCATCACATCCATTCTAGCAAGCAGAGAAAGGGAAGGAGGAGAGTGGCATGTGTGTTCTTTACAGAGTAGAAGTAGCACACAGCACTTCTGCCTACTGCCTGTTCACAAAATTACAGTCACATGAGTTGCCACACCTAGCTGTAAGGGGAGGTTGATAGAGTCCTTAGTTTGGAAAGCCATGTGCCTGTAGAAAGAGAGGATAGTGATTGGAGGAAAATGGGCATTTTCTACCTCAGTTGTTCATATGAGGCAGAGAGAATTTTATCTGGAAAGGAAAAGAAAATCTGGAAGTCTTCCTGGAAGAGGTAACATTGAAGTCAGGTTCTCCAAGGAAGAGCAGGAAGATGTCAAATACAGAATCAGCATAAGTGTTGTACAGGCAGAGGGAGCAGTATAAGAGTTTGCTTTCAGGAAGCAGCCAGCCAGAGTAAGGAATGTAGACAGTCATCATAGACCAGGACTGGCTTTTTTTCTCTTCAGTGCTGACTGGAGATTCTAAAGGAAATACCACAGAGTGTTCTCAGTATCTGAGCTGCTTCATCTAATCACATGTGTCTAACTGCTAAAGACTGAATTAGCACATCATGCCCACGGAAGTGAAAAATAATTTAAAAATATATCTATTGAAATGATTGCCCATGTGCACTAAAAAGGATAATCACTTGTTAAATTAGGAAGGATGTTCAGAAAGTTGATTAAATCTGGACTCTGATGATGACATGTAACAAGTGTGAAATAATCATCTCTAAGACCATTAACACACATGTTCATTTACTAATAGGCATCATAAGAGCATAATGCCTTGCTTAAAACAAAGAATCAATTACTCCTGAAACAGAGGAACAGACGACACAGGCTGGGCAGTAGAACCTAGGAATAATTATGGCACAGATACTTGGTGAGTGCTTGCCACACGCCAGGCATGCTTCTGAGCACCTGGCGCATATTAACTGATTTAATCTTCACTTCAATGCTACTAGCTAGGTTTCCGTTACTATCTCAGTTTTTATAAACAACACACTGAGACTCAGGTTAAGTAACTTGCTCAGAGTCCCATAGCTAATATGAAGGGAAGCAGAGGCATAAACCCACCCAGCCTGGCTCCTTAACCACTCTGCTGCTGCTGCTAAGTCGCTTCAGTCGTGTCCGACTCTGTGCAACCCCAGAGACGGCAGCCCACCAGGCTCCCCCGTCCCTGGTATTCTCCAGGCAAGAACACTGGAGTGGGTTGCCATTTCCTTCTCCAATGCATGAAAGTGAAAAGTCAAAGTGAAGTTGTTCAGTCGTGTCCGACTCTGCGACCTCATGGACTGCAGCCTACCAGGCTCCTCCACCCATGGGATTTTCCAGGCAAGAGTACTGGAGTAGGGTGTCATTGCCTTCTCCATCAGGTAGTAAAAGGGAATTGGGTGTGGGATGGAACCCAGCTCTATGGCTAACTAGCAGTGAGACTCTTAAAGTCTTTTCATCCCTCTGTGTGTCAATTTCTCACAGTTTCTATTATTGAAGGAGGAGTTGTATGTAAAAGACTGAGCCTGGGCCCTGGCACAAGGTACTTGCTCAGTAGTTATGATCTGGGAGAGACAGCAGTGAGCCGCCCTGGAGAGAGATCTTAGTTTCCCGCCCAGGAATTGAACCTGGGTAGCCTGGATGAAAGTGAAAGAGGAGAGTGAAAAAGTTGGCTTAAAGCTCAACATTCAGAAAACGAAGGTCATGGCATCTGGTCCCATCACTTCATGGGAAATAGATGGGGAAACAGTGGAAACAGTGTCAGACTTTATTTTTTTGGGCTCCAAAATCACTGCAGATGGTGACTGCAGCCATGAAATTAAAAGACGCTTATCCTTGGAAGAAAAGTTATGACCAACCTAGATAGTATATTCAAAAGCAGAGACATTATGTTGCCAACTAAGGTCCATCTAGTCAAGGCTATGGTTTTTCCTGTGGTCATGTATGGATGTGAGAGTTGGACTGTGAAAAAGGCTGAGCGCTGAAGAATTGATGCTTTTGAACTGTGGTGTTGGAGAAGACTCTTGAGAGTCCCTTGGACTGCAAGGAGATGCAACCAGTCCATTCTGAAGGAGATCAGCCCTGAGATTTCTTTGGAAGGAATGATGCTAAAGCTGAAACTCCAGTACTTTGGCCACCTTATGCGAAGAGTTGACTCATTGGAAAAGACTCTGATGCTGGGAGGGATTGAGAGCAGGAGGAGAAGGGGACGACAGAGGATGAGATGGCTGGATGGCATCACGGACTCGATGGAGGTGAGTCTGAGTGAACTCTGGGAGTTGGTGATGGAGAGGGAGGCCTGGCGTGCTGCGATTCATGGGGTCGCAAAGAGTCGGACACGACTGAGTGAGTGAACTGAACTGAACTGAGCCTGGATGAAAACCAAGACTCCTAGCTGCCAGTTCACCAGATGCTAGAGGCTAGAAGCAAAGTTGCCCTGGCTCTTGCCACCGGCACTTCCCCTCCCTGTTTGAAAGCAAGAATGTTTCAGAAAGCCAAAAAAGTGTGAAAATAGGTAGAAAGTTTATTATTAGAGACATAGCACAACATGTGGGAGAGAACACAGGGAAACAGTTTATTTAAGCCAGAAGCAAGGCAGAGCTACATACCTGTAGAGAAAAGTGGTGGGTGTCCTCTCTAATGAGGAGGAGTGCAGTAAAAAGGTGACTTCAATCACTTATTTAGGACAGTTCTTCCAGGTCTTCATTCGCCTTTGGCCAATGATCGTATTTCTTTTCCCACATCTGACCTGATCTTAGGACCCTCCCCACCCCGTGTACACATCTTTTTGCTAAGATAGCTCCCAGGGAAGAAGCCTGTGGCTGTGTGTCCACACTTATGGGGTGGGGCCCCTCCCTTTGTGAGTCCCTAGAAGCCTTCCTGATCATGTGTAGACAGGGACATTTTCCTGGACCTCGGGAGTGGTCCACTTATCCCTACTTTAGCAGAGCTCAGCTTCTGCCACTAGCTTTGTCCTTGAAGTGTCTGGGTGAGAACAAAGCTTCAGTTTTACTCCACTTAACATATACCAGTTGTCTAGCCCAGGGGTCCATCTATCTCCTACCGCATTTCGAATGCGGAACAAGGCTGAGTCATTCATTGTAAATAGTACCCAATCTTTGGTCCTCAACCTTTCGAAACAAAAGAGAGACTGAAAGCTATTTCTGATGAAGTATTAAATTCTCTTTCAAAAGACCCAAATTTCTCCTCCTTCCACCCGTTTACCCCAATCCCCTGAGGTTGGTCTATCTGCTGGGTTTGAGTTTGAGCTGCTTTTTATAGCCATCTGCTACAGTGCTGTGTTACAACAAACAGTATCCTCCTAAAAATGTTTACAAATGCTTCTTACATTAGTGCTGTATATTTTTTCATTAAGCTGTGACATTGCCATTGAAAAATTATTTTAATCATCGCAAACTGAATTACACAAGGAGAAAGCAGAAAGAGATAGTACTTAAAAGGCTGAATGTACATTAATTGCTTCAGCTAATGAAAGAAACATGACTTAGCCAATGCACACAACATGAATCCTAAAATGCACGGACAATTGACTATGGTAATAAAACAAGTATTAGTGTGTTGCATCTGAAATCCTCATTATGCTTCATGCAGCAAAACCCACTGTGTACCTGCTGTTCAGTGTGTATTTCCTCCTCTTGACACCAAGCTAATTATAGCACCGGGCACAGGGTGAAAGCTCGTGACCTACGTTTCCACAGTTTGGACACCTTCAAAAAGCCCTGCAAAGTTATGTCTGATAACTCTTTTTCTTTCTTGCTTTTTTTAAGCTGATGAAAGTAGGTATTGGTCAAAATGATTTTGGAATATCCCAGTCTTCCATAGGCAATTTTAATTAAAATATGAATTATTTAAATATGCATACAGTTTATTTCACTTACATTGGAATCTTTCTCTCCCTTGGCTTTATAAACTAGTAAATTATTTAGCTCAAGGATAGTTTATGTCATATATTCAAGAGGCTGTCCATTGACTTTTTTCATCTCTTTTCATTTCGCAAACCTTAAAGATGGTGATAAAGGCATGACATTTAAGAGAGAGGAAGAGAAGTGAATGCCTTATTTTTACCATTCATCTAGAATCACATTGATTGCAAAGAGGTTATTAATAGCTTATATACAAGCTGTATTAACCTACTACCTTCTGTTCATAGACTAAAAATATCACCTTATTAGAATCTGCAGTGAAATTTGATGCAACTACAACTGTCCTTGAAGCCTCACCCTTTTTAAAACTTTGATGGCACCAGTAATACTTCAAGGGATATGTAATTATATGTAACAGTTGGCTTAACCCAAAGTCATTGTTTTCCTAGAGGAAAGCCTTTCTTTTCTGGTAGAAATAAAGCTGGAAAGCAAATTTTTCTTTTTTGTATTTTAATCCTACATGCTGTTTTTCTGTTATTTTTTTCAGTAAAACTTTGGTTATGGTCAAATGTATTTCCTTCGCATTTCCTCCCACATATATTATATAATTTGGCTTTGGCACCGATGAGCCTCACATTTTAGACAGACACTGAGGCTTTCAGAGTTCTTTAAAGGTACTATTTGGAAGCTATCTGGAAGCCAAATCAGCAAAGGCCCCACTTCAATAGGGAGAGTGTAAATTGAATAGAAGCTCCAGAATCTCAGCAAGTGTCAGTGTGAAGATTTTTATACTAGGGGGAAAATATGGAAAAGGGAGAAATGAGGGGATGTGAATAATGAGAAATGGCTTCACTCTGCTTGATCTCTGATTCTAAAAGTTAATGCATGTTAAAATTGCTTGAAGAACCTTTTTATAAATTTGATATTCAGAAATTGTCCCCCAAAGATTCATTATAGACCAGGTGGGTCTGTGTAGCTTACATGAACCCCAAGTGGTTGTACAGCAGATTATCTGAAGATATAGAAACTCGCAAGAGGTGTTGACTTCCAAAAATTAAGCCATTTATACTTTAGTTATTCAGTAAATATTTAATGAGTCCCCATACCTCACCTCGAATCTCAGCCCTCAAGGAACTTGGAGTGTGGTGAAGGAGAGAGAAAGTAGCCAATTTAATTGAACAAGAGAAGTTTGCTAGTGCTGTGCAGAATTGAATAAAACAGGAACTTCCCTGGTGGTACTCTTGCTTGAAAAATCCCATGGATGGAGGAGCCTGGTAGGCTGCAGTCCATGAGGTTGCTAAGAGTCCGACACGACTGAATGACTTCACTTTCACTTTTCACTTTCATGTATTGGAAAAGGAAATGGCAACCCACTGCAGTATTCTTGCCTGGAGAATCCCAGGGACAGAGGAGCCTGGTAGGAGGCTGTCTATGGGGTCTCACAGAGTCGAACACAACTGAAGTGACTTAGCAGCAGCAGCAGCAGCAGCAGGCAGTTAAGACTTCCAATGCAGGGGACACAGGTTTGATTCCTGGTTGGGGAACTAAGATCCCATTTATTTCATGGTGTGGCCAAAATAATAAATGAAATAAAATAAAAACAGCACAAACCCCCAAACAAAACAAAAAAATCCTGTTATTCTCAAAAAGTAACTCCTGCAGTGTCAAGTATGGTGTCTCATTAAAAGAGAGAAGACATTAAAAAAAAAAATGGAATAAAGCACTCTCTCATAGAGAAATCCTATAGGATTTCTCTGGAAGAAGTCATAAAACTCTATGATCTTTGATATCATAGTGGGAACAGAGGTTTTCATGGAAGATTTTAGGATTCAGTTGGGTCTTTAAAAAATGGATGATATTGCTGTCAGTCACCCGCTGTGTCTGACTCTTTGTGACCCCAAGGACTGCAGTAAGCCAGGCCTCTCTGTCCTTCACCATCTCCTGGAGTTTGCCCAGGTTCATGTCCATTGCTTTGGTGATGCCATCCAGCCATCTCATTCTCTGAAGCCCTCTTCTTCTGCCCTCAATCTCTCCCAGCATCCAGGGACTTTTCCAATGAGTCAGCTGTTTACGTCACATGACCAAAGTACTGGAGTTTCAACTTCAGCATCAGTCCTTCCAATGAGAATTCAGGGTTGATTTCCCTTGAGATTAACTGGTTTGAGCTCCTTGCTGTCCAAGGTACTCTCAGGAGTCTTCTCTAGCACCACAGTTTGAAAGTCCTTATAAAAGCACATACACACAAAAACTGGATAGGTTTTTGTAAATTATTATTTTGCTATAACTTTAAACTGAGCAAAGTTGCAAGAATAGTATTAGAAATCACCTTACGCTTATCCAAGTCCACCAAAATTTACGTCTTGCCCCAGGTACTCTTCTCTCTGCCTCTCTCTCTCACACACATATGTGCACACACTGATCGATTTTTTTCTGAATGAACTGAAAGTAAGTTGGGGACATTTTGGTTCTTTACTCCTAAATATCAGTGTATGTTTCCCATGAAAAAGAATGGGTTCTTACATAACCACAGTGAAATAATCAAACATCAAACTTATGTAGTATTGATATATTGTGGTCATCTAATCGACAGTCTATAATCAGCCTCTGTGAGTTGTCTCAATCATTCTTCATATGTTATATTTTATTCCCAGTGCAGGATGGAGTCCTAATTTATACATTGCACTTAGGTGTCTCTGTAACTATCCTCTCATTTTAAACAGTTTTTTTTTTTTTTTTAAACTCTCTTCTTTTTTCTTGATCCTGGCATTTTGAAGGGTACAAGCCATTTGTTTTGTGGAGTGTCCCTCAGTTTGGATTTACCTATTGTTTTGTGACAATTAGGTTCGGGTTATCCATTATTTTTGGAAAGAGAGATGTTAGGAGGTAGCCTCCTTAGTGCCTGTTAGGAGGAGACACAAGATGTAGGTTTGTCCCCATGTTGGTGATTGTAGCATTACTAACATAATCTGATATCCTCCAGGCTTTTTCAGTGTAAGGTTATGAATTTTCCCCTTTGTAATTAACAAGAATTTTGTGGGGAGATGCTGTGAGTCTGTGAATTTTATCTTCCTTACTGAACTTTCATCTGATGGTTTGAGCGTCCATGGATAATTTTCTCTTCCATGGTTGCTGCAGTATTTATACTGCTGTATCTATATCGCTATAAGGGAGATCTTTTCTGGCTCCCCATCTGTATTTTCATTTAAATTTATACTTCTATGGGCTCATAGATTTAAATATGTTATTACCCACTATATTTATTTTGATGCTTAAATTGCCCCTCATTTTGCCTATGAGAGTCCCTTCAAAATGGTTCCCATGTCCTTTGGATAGTTTCTGTCATTTCTCTGAACTCTTAAACTTTTTGGAGCAGTACACCCCTCTGAGATGATTTTGTACTTTCTCTGCCACAGCCCTGGAATCTGCCTTTTATCCAAACAGCACTGGATCACCAAAGTCTGGGTATATTCATTAATATGGGGGTGTTATTGTTTCTAATTCCTTTGGTGAACAGAAATCAGATATATTTTTTCTCTATTTGTCTCTCTGTATTTAAAAAATGCTGAGTTCATACTGATTGTGATACATTCTAGCCTTTCTTTCCTCCATGTTTGTAACTCCAGTTTCCAACAGTGAGAAACCCAGCCTCAGAATGAATGCATTTTTTTTGAAACCATAGAGAAATAAAGTTTTTTTTTTTTTTTTAATCTCAGAATCTGTGAGACATCCAGGTGGAGAAAGGTCTGGGTCTGAGTTATTTCTACCAAAGGAAAATTTGCCTTTAACTTACTGCAATTTATTGAGTGGTAAAAATGTTTAAATGGTGAAAGTTGCAGAATCTGCATGGGATTAGGGGTTTTATAGACATAGATATACCTCCTAATTTCTTCACAAAGAAACCTTCATCTCTGCCTTCATTGTTCAGGGTCAGGAGCTCCCTCTGAGTAAAATTCTTAAATTGACGTCAGTAACTCCTTGTCTTCAACATTGACGTATTCAAGACCAATCCCTTGTTGAACTATTTGCAGTATCAGATTTCTGCGTCAGAGAGTAGACTTGGCAATGACTCCTATAAAACAAAACTTTCCTTAAAAGAACTCATTTCTAGTTAATTTTGATACTGAGTTTATCTCCCAGGTTAAATGGTTAACACATCTTCAAAACAGAATTGCTGAGGCTTTGTTCAAGAAACTTCTTTTTGTGTCCTGTCTCCTTTTATAAGTCTTCTTATTATCAGTTCAGTTGCTCAGTCGTTTCTGATACTTTGCTGTCCCACGGGCTGTAGCACACCAGGCTTCCCTGTCCACCACCAACTCCCGGAGCTTGCTCAGATTCACGTCCATCAGGTGGGTGATGCCATCCAACCATCTCATCCTCTGTCATCCCCTTCTCCCCCTGCCTTCAGTCTCTCCCACATCAGAGTCTTTTCCAATGAGTCAGCTATTTGAATCGGGTGGGCAAAGTATTGGAGCTTCACCTTCAGCATCAGTCCTTCCAATGAATATTCAGGACTGATTTCCTTTAGGATTGACCGGTTTGATCTCCTTGCAGTCCAAGGGACTCTGAAGAATCTCCAGCACTGCAGTTTAAAAGCATCAATTCTTCAGCACTCAGCTTTCTTTATGGTCCAACTCTCACATCTATACATGATTACTGGGAAAAAAATAATAGTTTTGACTAGAAGGACCTTTGCTGGCAAAGTAATGTGTCTGCTTTTTAATATGCTGTCTAGGTTAGTCTTAGCTTTTCTTCTAAGGAGCAAGTGTCTTTTAATTTCGTGGTTGCAGTCACCATCTGCAATGATTTTAGAACCCAAGAAAATAAAGTCTGTCACTGTTTCCGTTGTTTCCCCATCTATTTTCCATGAAGGATGGGACTGGACATTTATAATGCTAGTCATTGTTGAGCAAGGTGGTGATGTGCTGTGCTGTGCTTAGTCACTCAATTGTGTCTGACTCTTTGTGACCCCATGGACTGTAGCCCACCAGCCTCCTTTGTCCTTGAGGATTCTCCAGGCAAGAATACTGGAGTGGGTAGCCATACCCTCCTCCAGGGGATCTTCCCAACCCAGGGATCGAACCCAGGTCTCCTGCGTAGCAGGCAGATTCTTTTACCCTCTGAGCCACCAGGGAAGCCCAGAAATACTGGAGCGGGCAGCCTATCCCTTCTCTAGGGGATCTTCCTGACCCAGGAATTGAACCAGGGTCTCCTGCATTGCAAGTGGATTCTTTACCAGCTGAGCTACCAGGGAAGCCCAGATGGCGATGACAATGATGATTTTTTGTGATCCATTGAAGAGGACTCTGGAGTGCAAAACCGATACCAGACGCCAGGTATTGGATAACTGTGATGTATTTTTCAGCACGTGGCAAAAGCAAAGCCATTTCAGATCTTCATACTAAGCTGTGTGTTGTATGGCTGGGCTGGAGAGTGCATAAACTGTTTCCAAATGAGGCCAATGGCTATTTGCTTCATATCACTGGAAGAAGAACACCAAGTCCTACATGAATAGATTGCTCAGCCTAGGGAGATGATAATGTGTCAACTGAAAAGAAAGTTGTCACTCTTTCAAGTGAATATTAATTGCATAGTACAATACAATGGCTTTTACTGAAACCTTGGCCCAAAGATAATCCAGGTTGTTTCTTAAGGAATTATAGAACTTAACCTGGTTACATGAAAGGCCTCACGAACTGAGTCTTGAGTCTAAAACATATGTCTGAAGTGAGGAAGTTAAATGCTCACTTCAGAACTAACCCTGTTTTGCCTTTTGACAGAAAGGGCAAGACAGGTTGACACATGGCTGGTTCCAGAAACAAATACCTTGTCTGTTCAGTGAAGCAACTTCCTGAGCTAATTTTTCCTTTAGACTGGAATTCGTTTTAGGGACTGGAGCCAGGCTAATCAGTGGGTGCAGGGGCACTACTTCGTGTCCGCTGTTCCCGTCTCCTGCGATCTCATTCACATGCTCCCCAAGGCCTGAACTCCATTAACAAAGGACCCCTTCTTTTGCTCCATAATGATTCTGTCATAAAAAAAAACCCAGTTACTGTACATGAAGCACTTAATGTAGTGTATGTCACAGAGTCCTTAACGTTTAGCAATAATGATGACTATTTTGCATTTACGAAGTTTTTTCACAAAACTGGACGTTAAAAATGTCACATCATTTCCTTTAGATTTGGTTAACTATACCCTAAAGTCTCCTTCATGCTGTCTGGCAGAAAATCTGCTCTCAGTTATTATTAGACCACTCCCATTTCAGTCCTTGGGACCTATAGAGAAGAAACGAATTGTCTGAGCACTAAGGCTACTTGATGTTAAGGGCCTGTGGGCATCTCTTGATGTTAAGGGACTGTCCCCTGCTTGGGCAGGGGTCTCTGGAATGTGCCCTGAGGCCAAAGGTACAGCCTCCTGTGGTACAACTTAGCCCCTCTCCACTGAGCTCCTGCACCCACTTGATTGCATGAGACATGGGTTCAGGCCCAGTTCCATGAGGGCCCCTCAGAATCTGCCTAGAACTTGGGGGGCGGTCCCCCTTTCTCCTGCTGCCATGTTTGCAAAGTCTCTCTGCCTTCAGCCTGTGGTAGGGTAGCCAGATTTAGCCAAGACAAAAACAAAACAAGTTACCCAGATAACTGAATTTCAGATACGCAATGCATAAATTTTTAATCTAAGTATATCCCCTGCAATGCTCAGGACACAATTACACTAAAATACTGTTACTTATCTGAGATTTTTTAATTTAACCAAGCACCTGGTATTTTATCTTGCAAATCCACCCAGAAGAGTTCCTGCTTTTGAAAGACCCAAGAATAGAAGTTGTGTGTAGTATTCAGTCTTTCAGTATAAATCTTCAGTGCGTAGAGAGAACAGTCTGGATAGATTCAGGTAGAGGGAGGGACTTTGCTGGTGGAAGAGGTTAAGACTTGGTGCTTCCAAGGCAGAGAGCATAGGTTCTATCCCTGGTCAGGGAACTAACATCCCACATGGCACATGGTGTGATCAAAAAATTTAAAAAAGAAAAAAAGGTACAAGGAGAAACTGGGCATAGACAAACACAAAATAACACCCCTAAGTCTGTTACTCTCATCATTATGATTATCCTCCTCCTTATCAGCCATGGTGAATTACTGCTGGAGTCAGTCCCCCTGGGGAAGGTAATATTAATGGATCGTTCCCTGAAACAGTTTAAATAAAGATGAAGCAGGAGAAAGTAGGGGGCACTGGAAGTCTGCAAGCATATCAGGAAGTAAGGGGAAGAAATGCAGAGAAATCAGGGCCAGAAAGGCCACTCGCCCTTCAGAGCCTCACTGGTTGGCCTGATGTGGGCTTTGTGGGTGGCCCTTTTCTGGTTGTGTCACAGCGAGGCATATGGCAAAACAGTAGGAGGTCAAGCAGGGTCATTAGCTGTGTTTGAAAAATTGTTATTAATGTATTCCTGGGAAAACGGAAACAAAAATCTCATCTTGATAATCCCAGAAAAATACAACTTAAGTTTTAGGAATCAATTGTTGGTGGTTTTGAATCATTCCAGTCCAGTCAAGGGAAAGATTCAAAGTGACCTGTAGCAGTGAGGTCAGTTTGCTACAAAATCATCATAGGGAGAAACACACACACACACTATACCACTGTACTTTATATATTTGTGTATATAAGCTGACATATTTAAAGTAAGATACAGTATGTATGAACCTTCAAGTTTCAAAGTTTTGAAGATGTGAGCATGCATTTCATCAGCACCAGGTGTGAGTGAAATTGCAGCTTGCCCTGTCTCCTATTGCTATTCAGATCTACCATCGTCCCATCTCCTCTCCCTCCTCCAGTCAGTAACTCCTCTTGCTTGTCCACCTGTATGCCAGCTGTTGTACTGTACTGTAAGGTTAAAATTGTTTTCTTCATTTTTTGTGTTTTTATGTATTGTGTGAAAAGTATCATAGACCTATGACAGTACAGTACTATTTAGCCCCTTATGTTAGTTGGGTATCTAGGCTAACTTTGTTAGACTTACAAACAAATTGGATGTAAGAACAAACTCTCAGAACAGAACTTGCTCCTATGTAGGATACTTACTGCATGTGCAATACTGGCAATCAAAATGCAAATTTATGACACTTACCAAATATTTCTGGGCTTTCCCTGGTGGCTCAGATGGTAAAGAATCTGCCTACAATGCAGGAGACCCAGGTTTGATTCCTGGGTTAGGAAGATCCCCTAGAGAAGGAAATGGCAACCCACTCCAGTATTCTTGCCTGAGAAATCTCATGAACAGAGGAACCTGGAGGGCTATAGTCCATGTGGTTGCAAAAGATTCAGACACAACTTAGAGACTAAGCAAATACAAATTAGAGTCAGAGTTAAGTTTCCATCCTCAGTCAACTCTGCCAGTTCAGTTCAGTCACTCAGTCGTGTCTGACGTGTCCCATGGACTGCAGCACGCCAGGCTTCCCTGTCCATCACGGCCTCCTGGAGCTTGCCCAATTTCATGTCCATTGAGTTGGTGATGCCATCCAACCATCTCATCCTCTGTCGTCCCCTTCTCCTCCTGCCTGCAGTCTTTCCCAGCATCATGGTCTTTTCCATTGAGTCAGTTCTTCACATCAAGTGGCCAAAGTATTGGAGTTTCAGCTTCAGCATCAGTCCTTCCAATGAATATTCAGGACTGATTTCCTTTAGGATTGACCAGTTTGATCTCCTTGCAGTCCAAGGGACTCTCAAGAGTCTTCTCCAATACCACAGTTCAAAAGCATCAGTACTTCAGTGCTCAGCTTTTTTTATAGTCCAACTGTCACATCCGTACATGACTACTGGAAAAACCATAGCTTTGATTAGACGGACCTTTGTTGACAAAGTAATGTCTCTGCTTTTTAATATGCTGCCTAGGTTTGTCATAGCTTTTCTTCCAAGGACTAAGCGTCTTTTAATTTCATGGCTGCAGTCACCATCTGCAGTGATTTTGGAGCCCCAAAATATAAAGTGGAAACAGTCTCTCACTGTTTCCACTGTTTTCCCATCTATTTGCCATGAGGTGATGGGACCGGATGCCATGATCTTAGTTTTCTGAATGTTGAGCTTTAAGCCAACTTTTTCACTCTCCTCTTTCACTTTCATCAAGAGGCTCTTCAGTTCTTCTTTGCTTTCTGCCATAAGGGTGGTGTCATCTGCATATCTGAGGTTATTGATATTTCTCCCAGCTATCTTGATTCCAGCTTATGCTTCATCCAGCCCAGCATTTTGCATGATGTGCTCTACATGTAAGTTCAATAAGCAGGGTGACAATATACAACCCTGACGTACTCCTTTCCTGATTTGGAACCAGTCTGTTGTTCCATGTCCAGTTCTAACTATTGCTTCCTGACCTGCATATAGATTTCACAGGAGGCAGGTCAGGAGGTCTGGTATTCCCATCTCTTAAAGAATTTTCCACAGTTTATTGTGATCCACACAGTTAAAGGCTTTGGCATAGTCAATAAAGCAGAAATAGATACTCTGCCAGGTAGCTGTTAAATGTGATACGATCTGAATAGAGAAGGAAGTGTTTTCTGTCTTTTGAGTTCTATAAGAATCCTGTCTGTGTGTGTGAGTTTGTGTGTGTACGGGTTTGTGATTCTTTTTCTTTACAGTTTTCAGTCATCTCACTCAGCTTTTGACCCTCAGATCTTTAGGTAGAGTAGTCTGGAGTTGATAAATACCATTCCAGTGCTGGGTCATAGCCAGAACTGGTCACTGAGTTTAAGATGTACCTTAAGAAACTGTTCACTGTTGAGTGTCCACTCAGTGCTAAGAAACTTCTTCACAGTCATCTGCTAGTTCAGAATTTCATCCATTTGACAAGTAAGGAATACAGTGAATTCACTTGCTCAGGGTCATGCTTGACCTTTGTGACTGAGCTGGCATTCTCTCCCATAGTGCTGAACTTGAATGTCCGCCATCTTCCTATGGCTCGTGGTAATTCCTCTGAGTGTTTAGGAACCTGGACTCTAGTGCCGGTCTGAGCTTGAATCCTGTTTCTGCTGCTTTCTAGCTTACTTACCTTGGGCAAATGACATACCGTCCGTGCTTCAGTTTCCTCATTCATGAAATGGAAATAATATTATTAAATTACTTAATAAGGTTTTTAAGAGGATGAAATCATACAGTATACATAAAGACTGTATATAAAGTTCTTACCCCATCTGCTGTAAGACCCTTGACTGACATCGGTCATTGTCGTTGTTGTTATTCTATACTTTGACAAGGGATTCAAGCCTTGGCTCACTCAGGGTGCATGGAGATGCTAGTTAGCACCAGTTTGACCCCCTGGGGCTGGTTAGCTGATAATCAGCAGCAATAATTCCAAGCCTAGTTGGTCTCTAGGTTCCAAATGGCCTGGGGTGGGATTGGGGGGTGCTGGGTTCCTGGGATATGGCTACTCATCCAACTCAGAGAGTCAGAATTTCCTCTAAATGTTTTCTAGGCTCCAGAGAACTGACAAGCCCACCTTTACTTTCCTAGATAATTCGAAAAAGCCTGTGAACCTGGTGTTGCAGGGGATGGCTTTTCACTTAGAATCACCTCATCCAAAATCACAGGTATATTTTCCTTCAGAGAAATATGACTTATTTGATTCTGGTGTCAAAACACACTTTCTCTGAATACCTTCCACCACGGTACCTGTGTAAGGGACTTTCCACCTTTGAATGAGGTCATAAAGCTGCAGTTATTCTCCTCCATGGAGTTGACTCTACCAGGCTCATTTGCAGAGTTACTCATCTGTTACTTGATCACTTAAATAACCCTTTGCCTAAAGATATCCCTTGCTGCAGCCATTTACCCCTAAGAACCATGTTCATATTATAGAGAAATACAAATACAAGCGTGTCTTACAGCAGCAGTGTGACAGAGTTGTCAGCTATAAATTACATGTGGTATTGAATGGGGGAGAAGTCAACAACTCTTTAGTCTATGAAAGAATTTCATCAGAAATACCAGACCCGCATAATTGGGAAGTCTCCTATGCTAGTTTTATTTTGCTCAGGAAGATTTTCAAAGCAAACAATTTTCTGGATGCCTAAAAGTAATGCCTAGGTTTCTGTTTTCTTTTTCTGTATTTAAGCTAGGCATTTAAATACAATTCAAGCATTCCAGGGTGTTAACGGTGTTTACAAAGGAAACTGCCAGAGGCAAATTCAGGCAGTTTCTTAAATTAATAATGCTTTTGTTCAGCATCCAATTTTTCCTTCAGTTCTGTTTGAGCCAGTGTGCCTCTTCTCCATTTATTCATCTGATAATAATGACAATTTCCATTTACACATGGCATTTCATCTGGAAGGCTTTCTCTTTCTCTCACACACACAGCATCACTCTCTGCCGCCTTCTGCATGGCAACAGAAAATGCAAACTGCATCACAGTCATTGGTCGGTGAGGAGAAGAGAAGCCTCAGAGTGAACACCGAAAGGAAACGAGGCTGAAAGAAAGGCAGGAGGAGCAGGAGGAAATTCAATATATTGCCGTGTTTATTTAGAAGAGGGACCTGGCCCAGGGAACAGAGGATTCTTCCAGTAACCACCCAGCACCTCTGTAGAAATAAGTCATAGAGAGCAGAGGAAGCAACTCGGAGCTAGACGGTTCCACATTTAAGTCTTTGACCTGTCACTTCCTAGGAGATGTCTTTAGGCAAGTCCCACAAACTCTTTGAGACTGGGTTTTTGAATCCATTAAAGGGGTGTAATAATTCTTATTTTCCAAGGTTGTATGTGTTGGATATATAGAAGTAAAGTATGTTATAAGAGTTTAATATATAGTGTTCACTATTTCTTATTATTACTAGTGTTGCTATAATGATCATTGTCAATACTGCCTATACAATTGTGATAGGGACAGAGTAAAGGGACAAAGTAGGTGATTAAATAGTTAATCCCACTAGGGGATTGTAAATTTAAAAAAAAGGGAGACCCCTGTAAATTCATGATAACTTAAGAAAACAGGGTTGCCTAGCCGCAAAACCAAGCAGGCTTGATTAGCAAAAAACCATGCAGCAGGAGCATGAAACATGTCCCCAGATCATGAAACAATGGTGGTGTGAGACCCACAGGCTGTCCAAGGGGCTCGATAAGCTAATGATTCCTATGACATGTTCTCTGCACACATGAAAAACCATTTATGGAAAGGTGACATTTCAAAGTAAAGACCCTTACTGTAGTGAGACCTGAGATAATATTTCCATAGTGCCATGACAATCATGGCTTGACCATGCCATGACAAGCAAGAAAACTCCCCTGCCCAACCTGGAGGAGAAACTAATGAGAGGAGCATGACATCTACTCAAGAATGAGAAGGTAGTCTTTGCCCTCTCCTCACTTTTTCTTTGATTATAAAACTGTAACCCACTAAGTTCTCAGGGTGGCACCTCTTGCCTGCCCACTTGTAAGGCTCACAGGTATCCTATTCTAATAAATTGCTTCTTGTCTATCACTTTGCCTCTTGATGAATTCTTTTCTGTACTGAGACATAAAGGACTATGGTACTGGAGCTCTTTGGAGCCCCCCAAAATGCCACCTAACAGTTTCAATTGCATCCATGGGCCCTGAGATCTTCCAAAGGGCTGCTCTCTGCCTGAGCCCTGGCTGATCTTTTGTCATCCCTTGAAAATAGCCTTGAGGTTTATGCAGAAGCAGGAGTATTGTCGCCCAGAGGCCTAAGCTGTAATGCCTCTCATGGACCCAGGAGGACAGCTGGTGTTCCTTTTGCATGGGCTCTAACTCAACTACTTGAGATAGTCAGCCTCAGGTTTCAGTGAACATGAAAGTTGTCTGGGGGATTTTTATAAAATGCAGATTGCATGAGCTCTGCCCTAAAATTTTCCATCCAGTGAGTTCACCAGCCCAGTATTTTGCATTTCTAAATGGTTTCCAGGAGGTGCTGATGCTGCTGGCCTGAGGACCACACTTGGAGAACCCCTGCAACATCGGGTAGCTAATGATCTGCTTGAAAGCCATCAGGAGCCTAATCTTCAGAGAATGTGTTGTATTTGGAGCCCAGACAGTTCAGATAGGCGAGGGGTGGGGGATACCAAAGGTGAAGTCAGGGATGGGCTGAACACCTGCAGAAGGTGAAGACTGAAGGGGAAGGCAGGTGTCGAGACCCCAGGCCACCGGGCTCACAGTTGGGGCTGGACTCCTTTGGTTTCTAGTTTCTCAATTTCCTCCTCTTTCTAATGACTTCTCTCTTTCACAACTCTAAGCCCTGCAGGTTTCCTTCTCTTTCCCTGGAGTCATCTCCAGATTGGCCCGATGCAGAGNTGTTCTCACCTGGAGAATCCCCATGGACAGAGGAGCCTGGTGGGCTATAGCCCAATGGGTCACAAAGAGTCAGATACCACTGAGCTACTGAACACACATAGCACATATGATAATACTAAATGTATATTATACCATAGAAATATATTTATACCAAAACAGAAATATATAATAAATCTAAGTTATATAAGTTATTTGAATGTTATATGAGTCATCCTCCTGAATGAAGTCAGAACTTTTGATGAGGGGTCTAGTTGATGACATATCCCATGGCATGTTGGACATTTTAGAGAATTGAATGGGATTTTACTTTTCACATTTCTATTATTTTTGTTCCTACAATCTGATCTCTTAATGGGAAGCTTCAGTCTTCCCGTCTACATTTGATTGAGATAAGAAGTACTTAGAAGTATAAGTCCCCTCTTTCCATATTTACAGTGTTCAAATTTAATTTCCTAATCTTTTGTCTAATTTGAGTTTAGAATTTTTTTTATTAATTTAGATTCCACAGGTTTGGAACTTGTGAATTTTCAGAGAGGGTCACTTTATTAGTATTTCTTTTGTTGTTGGGTGCCCTGTGTATCTAGTGGGATCTTAGTTCTCCCTGACCAGGACTTGAACGTGGGCCACAGCAGTGGAAGTGGGAAGTGCAGAGTCCTAACCACTTAGGACTTCCCCCAGGGCATTTCCCTAGGATCGCTGTAAGAAAATAAAATTCAGTTAAAAAAATTCATCATGATAGGCTTATCATGTATGTCTACTCAAATAAAGTGACTTTAAGATCTTTAGAAACCATGCTTAAGAAAGAGTTAATTGCAATTTAAGGCAATATCACTATAGTGTAGGCTGAATATTTGTAGCACTAATCAGGAATACTTTCTGGAAGGATCTGGGAACCCTCACTGTTAGTCTAGCTCGGATTGCCTACATTATTTGAAAGTGATACAAGCATATTTTTTTAAAAGCGTATTAAAGTAATTTTTTCCTACCATGAGTTTCTCCCGGTTCAGTCTGGCTTTTTTCCCTATTGTGTCTGAGTTGAGGCTTGACTGTATCACAAAATTCTGTAGTCCTGTTTGACAGTGTTACATTTCACCAATAGGTGGCACTGTCTAACACATGATATGGTCAACAAAAAAAAAATTCCCTTGTAGAGATTTCTAGGTTCTGTAACGCTAATTAATTCCATACTTTATCAGCATGGAAGGGTAGAAACGTTGAGCATTGTTTCCATTAAGCAAGGACTGCAGAGGGAGGTGGGGGCAGGGGAAGGAAGGGAATCGTGTGAAGTTCTAGTGCTTTAGCTGTTTTAGAGAAAAGTCTGCCGAGGGACAGCTCAGTAGCAGCATTCAGATACCTGCACCAAACTTATGACATAAATGCCTTTTTATGATTTATTGAGGCTAACTGTAAAGTTACCTAGGACATTCATATAATAGTGAAGAGTCAGTCTGTCAAATTCTGTTCCACGTGATGACTAAATTTTAGGGGGCAGAAAAGTTTTTGTCCGGCTACACGTAACTGAAGCAGGATACCCTAACCCAGGGTTTTCATCTTTGTCCCGTATCCGTGGTGAAGTGGATATGTGTTCTCTGAGGAATATAGGAGTTGGCCTTGAACACTTGATGAAAGAGGCAATCTTTAGGGACTGAAAAGAGAGAAGAAAATCGCTGTTGGCGCAGATTGTCTCCTTGAGGATTTGAAGGCCTAAGTAAAATTTCTTTTTGATAATATAAGAGAAAAGATGCCTTTTTAGAGTTGTAGTTTACCTCTTGGAAAGTTTATTTTTCTTTAGCTGTTTTTTTGGAAAAAAAAATTATTATAGAGGTTGGGAATGTACACAAAATTAGAGAAAATAGTATAATAAATCTACATATGCTTGTCACCCAGATTCAACTATCATTAGCATGTGGTTAGTTTTATTTCCGGAGAAGGCAATAGCACCCCACTCCAGTACTCTTGCCTGGAAAATCCCATAGACAGAGGAGCCAGGCGGGCTGCAGTCCATGGGGTCCCTGAGAGTCGGGCATGACTGAGCGATTTCACTTTCCCTTTTCACTTTCATGCACTGGAGAAGGAAATGGCAACCCACTCCAGTGTTCTTGCCTGGAGAATCCCAGGGACGGAGGAGCCTGGTGGGCTGCCGTCTCTGGGGTCGCACAGAGTCGGACACGACTGAAGCGACGTAGCAGCAGCAGCAGTTTTATTTCATTTATAATTTCTCTCCCAGGCCTTACTCCTACCAATTCGATTATTTTGAAGTAAATGCTAGATACGATATCACTTTACTCCTAAATATTTCAATACATATCTCTAAGAGACAAGGACACTCTATTTTAAAACTTTTTACAGTCAAGAAAATATTTCTTTAATATCATCTAATATACTCTCAATATTCAGCTTTCTCTTATTATTCATAACATTTAAAAAATGATTTATTTTAATCAGGATTCTGCATATTGCATTTGGTGTAGCAATTTTCCCTCTCTCTCTCTCTTCTTATAAAATGACACTTACTTGTTGTAGAAACTGGATCTTGTGTGCATAGAATATCTTACACTCTGAGGCTTAGTGATTATATCACAGTGGGAACATCTGACATTTTCATATATCCTCTGTATATTTCCTGTAAATTGGAAGTTAAATCTAGATGATTGATCATGTCAAGTTCAATTTTTTGTCAAGAACATTTTGTAGGTGATACTGTATATTCAACATTATATCACATTAAAGACATATGATGATGCTTGACCCGCTCTTCTCTCTTCACTGTGTTTTTTATTTTATCTTATTGTATTTTATTTATTTATTTTTGGCAATATTAAGATTGACCAGTCTTGGTGACTGACCAATCCCTGGTGGCTCAGACAGTAAAGAATCTGCCTTCTATATGGGAGACCCAAGTTCGATCCCTGGGTTGGAAAGAACCCTTGGAGAAGGGAAAGGCAACCCACTCCAGTATTTTTGCCTGAAGAATCCCATGAACAGAGGAGCTTGGCAGGCTATAGTCCATAGAGATGCAGAGAGTGTGACAGGACTGAGTGACTAACACTTTCTGTTTCTTTCAAAGGATTCAGATATTGTAGCCTGATTTGTGTTTCATGCCCCACATGGTTTTAACAATCTTTGATGGCCATTGGCTATAACTATTATTTCTCTAGCTACAAAATGTAGATATTCTACTCCAGTCATTTTTTCTGTAATTACTGAGTGGAATTCTTCTGTAAAGAGTCCTTCCTTGTCAATTATTTAATTACCCTGAAATACAGGAATGGCAGGATTAACGCTTGATTTTCCCCTCTTTATCAAATTTCAGAATTAGAGGTTGGTGTCCCTAACAACTTTTGAATAGGACCAGTCAGTTTTTGAAAAATGTATATCATTGTGACCTCATATATTAAAATATATATTTGATAAGTTTTAATATATTATAGTTACTACTTTTTGTGCACAGAATATTTTGCATTTGGCCAGTGGGAGTCCCTTTAACTTGGCTCCTGTTATCTTTGGCCATGACTCCAATAAATGCAGATAGCTTCTTTACTTGCTGGCATGACGAAATATTCCAGGTTTGTATTGGAATTTACTGCACCAGATCTGGAATCAGCCATCTCTCCCAGGCTGTCAGGTTCTTTTTTGTGGAAATGGTATTTAGAAACCACAGTCTGGGCACTAGGGGTGCTTTTTGCCACTGAGTTGATTATTACTTCAAGACCTTTTGTGTGAGCAGAGCTAGGTAGTAATTTTTTAAAAAATAAAATACAAGTATATAAGATTTTTTTATTCAGATGTATGTCTGCAGATCTCATTGACCTGTATTTTCTTTAATCATGCTTCAGACTTCTATAAGATCCAATTTGGGGAAAATTGAGTGCCTGATATTTAGTTTGGATTTAGTGAAATATATTTATGTGATTTTTCAGTTACTTTTGTGTAGCTAAGTTATTGCTAGTCATCAGTGTATGAATTACTTCTGTGGTTCTTGGAAGCAGAATCATGTGGCTACTGGAGTAAAAACTAGGTTTGCTGATCTCTGGAAAATTCTTCCAACCATGAGACCGTTTAACTGTGAGTGAAAAATTCAGTACTTATCAACACCTAGTCAAAATGTAAGTCATCTGCAGTCAGAATTAATATTTGATAATGCAGTGTATCCAAAATAAAAACTAGTTACATTTTAAAAATGTATTGTAATCATGAAAAATAGAATTTATTAAAATTCCCATATATATATATGTAGGGTACAAACTTACAGCAGAGTTACAAACAATAAAAAGTTGCATATTTTATGCATCTTAGTTATCAATAATAACAATGTTTTGATTTGTCACTTTAGAAAAGATTAAATTATTTTTCTATTCTCATTACAGAAATTGATATTAGAAAGTTGTTCTTATATGAAGAGATGTTGAAAACACTACAGCCAAAACTGTAGCAGAGGTAAATGTTGCAAAGATACCTCAGGCAGTTAATTAATGAGAATGTAGTTAATTTTGGCTTCTATGATAGTTGATTATTTGTCAGCTGTTTAAAATGTATTTGTTGTGATTTTTCTTTTGAATCTAAGCAAATATGTACTTCCACATCTAATTTTGTGTTAAAATTTTTATTTTTTTAAAGTGCATGCATGCTTAGTCACTCAGTAATGTCTGATTCTTTGTGACCCCATGGATTGTAGCCTTCCAGGTCACTCTGTCCATGAGGATACTCCAGGCAAGAATGGAGTGGGTAGCCATTACCTTCTCCAGGGGATCTTCCTGACCCCAGGATCAAGCCCAGGTCTCCTGCAATACATGCAGTTTCTTGACCATCTGAGCCAGCCCCTCAGATTCTAGAAACCTCATACCCTCACAAAATCTGAAGTTACTGGGTACTGCTGAAGTTACAGGGTTATTTATTTAACCCTTCTCAATTTTAGCCTTCTTCTGCCCTTGTCTGTGCCCTGAGACCTCTACAGATTGCCTTGGCTGGGTTACAGGATGTTTGGCTTCTGGATGTGTTTAATCAAAGAGGTATACCAGCTGGAATTCTAAAGGAAATAATGAAGTTGGGACTGCTGCTGTGGCTAAGTCGCTTCAGTCGTGTCCGACTCTGTGCGACCCTATAGATGGCACTCCACCAGTCTCCCTCATCCCTGGGATTCTCCAGGCAAGAACACTGGAGTGGGTTGCCATTTCCTTCTCCAATGCATGAAAGTGAAAAGTGAAAAAAAGTAAAGTTTCTCAGTCGTGTCAGACTCCTAGTGACCCCATGGACTGCAGCCCACCAGGCTCCTCTGTCCATGGGATTTTCCAGGCAAGAGTACTGGAGTGGGGTGCCATTGCCTTCTCCAACTACAAAGCTACAGTAATCAAAACAGCATGATACCAGAACAAACAGATATATGGATCAATGGAACAGAACAGAGAGCCCAGAAATAAAATCCACACACCTACAGTCCATCTTCAGCAAAGGAGGCAAGAACATATAATGGAGAAAAGACAGTCTCTTGAGTGTTGGGAAAGCTGAACATCCACATGTAAATCAATGACGTTAAGGACACATCCTCATACAAAAACACACTCAAAATGTAAGACATGACACCATAAAATTCCACGGACAAATGTGTACCATAACTTGTACCATTCAGTCTCCCAAGGCAATAGAAATAAAAGCAAAAAATAAACAAATGGGACCCAATCAAACTTATAAGCTTTTGTACTGCAAAGAAACCATCAATAAACAAAAAGATAGCCTATGGACTTGGAGAAGATATCTGCAAATGACATGACTGACAAGGGCTTAATTTCCAAAATATATTATACAAACAGCTCATACAACTCAATATCAAACAACCCAATCAAAAGATGGACAGAAGACCTAAATAGACATTTCTCCAAAGAAGACATACAAATGGCCAACAGGCATAGGAAAAGATGTTGGGACAGGCATTGTTTTTGCTTCCTTCTGGTCTTGTCTCTTACCATAGTTGTGGCTGTTGAATGTGCTTCTTGGTGGAAAGGACTTGGTGAAAGGACTTCTTGGTGGAAGTCCTGATGTGGTTTCTGCTCTTTTGAGACTACAGTAACACTATTTTCTCCCTTTCCCCTTTCAGGTCTCAGATGTAATGACATTCTCCAAGGTACCTCACCATTCTTATCAATTTCCTTCATTCTGTTCGAGACTTATAGTTCCCTTGTTCAGTTCCTTTGGCTAGACTTTTTTGCATGTGCCATTTGTTTTTGCTGGGAATGATAGAGGTATTGAGGTTAAGCCTGAGTAGAGAAGGCTGAGATGGGGAATTATCCAAAGCTTATTGGCTCTAGTTGATGCACACAGTACCTTTGCCTGCAGTTCCCTTTACATCTGAAAGCTGTGCCATGTCTGGACCCAGTTTAGGACATGTGACTCTGGTGAGGCAGGAATCCCCTGTGCTTAGGCTTCAGGCTTCACTGGGATACCCCGTACCTGCTCCTCTAAGGACCCTGGGTGTCAACATGGAGTAGCATATGAGTCTTTGATTTCCCAAGATATCAATATCTGTATCCTGTCCTCTATCCAGTTTTAGAATCATTCCCCTTCTTGCTGCCTTTTGTTCACGTCTCTCCCCTCCTTTCTCCTCTATTACTTTTATCATAATATCGGCAACTAGTTTAGGCATTTGGTTCTATAATGAGAGCTCATGGTTCCAAGTAATTTATGTTTTATATCTTGCAAAAATCCCCAAGGCAAAACGCGGAGAATTGAAATGCAATAGGTGAAAGGAAAATATAACTCCTGATCACCCAAATTCAAGTTATGTTTTTATGCCCCCAGACCATCCAGAATTGTTGTAGGGTGTTCAGTAGTGTGATACAAAGTATTTCCCAGAGTCTACATAGGGCAGATCTCAGCCTGCTTCTGTTCAAATCCCCGTTCTTGTCTATTTTTGCTCTGTTCTCTGTTACAAGAAACTTTGTTTCTCAGTCCTCTAGCATCTCTGTGGATTTGGCGGGAAACACCCATATGAAGAAAACATAAAGAAGGAGGGAAGCCACATCCTCTCTGCTTTTGGTGGCATCTTGGCAGCATATGTGCCCCTTGGGTCTATATCCGGTTGGAAAACGCCTCTCTTCATGGTCCCAGTATGGTTTCCTCTTATACCTCGTGACCACAGCTCTCTCTTTGGGGGCACAGTCCCCTCTCTGGGTTCCCCCAGCCGTAGGATAGCAGGGATTTCTTATTGTTGGCAATCTCTGGAATACCTCAGCATCTCCTATTCAGCACCTTTTTTTTTTTTAATCACCTGAATAATCAGTTCCCTAGGTTCAATTCTATCTGTTTGAAATCCACAAATTGTTTCTGTTTTCAGACTAAATTTCAAATGACATATCATGTTTCTGCTCAGTGGGAGAATTTGGTTTTCTTTTTTTGGCCAGAAATTGTTTGTATGTTAAAAAAAAAAAAAAGTAATCCAATCTATCTAGTTGAAGTAAAGGAGATTTATTGCAAATATACAGAGCTAATGAAATTTGAGATTTGTTACAAGTACACAGAAAAAGATGCTTGTTTTACTGTCTGCTCTGAGCAAGCTTAACCCTCAGATGGTAATATGCATAAGCAGATTGAACTAAGCCACAGCTGACCATTTTACTGTAACCCTAGGTCAACTTATACAAGGCTGCTGGAGAAAACTCTTGCCTCTTTCCAGTCTTAGGTTAGTTTCAAGCAGTGTCTGGGCAAGAGGGAAAAATGTAATTCTGTAACTACCTGATTTGTTACACGCTTAGACTGGATCAGAGACAGTGGAAGATGTACCAATAGGTCAGTGGTACCCAGAAGACCCTCCATAATACAGACTTATGTTCACTTTCAAATTTCAACATCTTTTGTCTGCTGACTTAATTTTATTCTCTGGTGGCTCAGATGGTTAAGAATCTACCTGAAATGCAGGTGACCCAGGTTCAATTCATGGGTCAGGAAGATCCCCTGGAGAAGGGAATGACTACCCACTCTAGTCTGGAGAATTCCATGGATAGAGGGGCCTGGTGGGTTACAGTCCATGGGGTTGCGAAGAGCTGGACATGACTGAGTGACTAACACTTCTACTTTATTTTATTCTCTGTAGTTAACCCTTCCCATACTTCTTTCCAGGCCTTTCCTGTTTTATTTTCTTTTTTAATTTTTCTTTTTATAATATATTTGACACGGGGGAAAGAACCCCGTGTCTAGGACAAAAAGAATGAGTAATGCACATAGCCTCCAGTCCATTTGCTCAACCTTCTGCTGTAATTGTGAGGTCTCATTTCATTTCATGTAACATTGTTCAGTGTCTCCTTTATTAGTCTGATGTTCCATAAAGTGAAGAACTTGAAAATATTCCTCAATGTCATGACTATGTATATTTTATTTTTATCTGAACCTTCTTCATCTGACTATACTGCTTTCTCAGATTATTTTTATGTTATAAGATGGGCAAAACTAGGTCATTCTAGGGAACCTCAGCAAGGGCAGTCTGTGGTTTTCAAGTGGTACCCCACGATGAATGTCTCAGCTCCCACCTGCCTCGGGTGGGTCCTGTATCTTAATTTAGTAGATCTGATGGAGTCTCAGTCTTCAGACTGGTTTCAAAGTTGTGAGAAAGGGGCTCTCTATTTGATTGCTCTCTCCTCATCTCTTAGTTTACTAATATGCCTGGTTCATAAGGGATTTAGATTGTGATCTTAGTACTTTACCTATTCCTTCCCCTCTAAGTTGTGGAGATTGAGTTTTCCTCTATAAAAAGCAAAAACAAAGATACCAATGCCAGCCATTTCAACACTAGGAGTAATATTTCTTTTTTTAAATTACTTTTATTTGGCTGCAGCAGGCCTTTAGTTGCGGCAGACAAACTCTTAGTTGTGACATGTGGGATCTAGTTCCCTGACCAGGGATTGAACCCAGATACCCTGCATTGTGAGCCTGGAATCTTAGCTATTGGACCACCAGGGAAATCCCTCAATAAGAGGAAATTGCTACTTTTAATAAAAATGAAAGTTATTACACTACACTTCAGAAAATGTGGAATTTCAACTTGGTTAGCAGTCACAATCTTGCTGAGCACCCTTATTTTTCTTGGCCCTTCTGCACAGGTTTTGTTGGTCTAGGTATGTCCTCCAAGATGCTGCCAAGAAAGGGACTCTAGAAGTGGTTGTCTCTGGTGAGGCTGATCTGTAGATTTAGACTGCCTGAGCCCCTAATGACCACAGTTTCTTTGGATCTGTTTTGGGGTTCTGCAGAATTAGAAAGCCACTAATAAAAATTACCACTTTGGCTCCTTATTCATTGACCAGTCCATGCATGTTAAATAATTGCATAAACAATCACTGAAGACCAAGATAATAGCCTTGAGGCCTACTAATGACTGAACCATAGGTAGCAGGAAAGGTCTGGACATTTCTGCAGTAATTGAACTCTGATAGAGGTGACACAGGGACCAGGGTCCCAGGTAATGAACAAGGATCTAGGGAAGGTACCCTCCAGATTTCAGCTTTTGCTGAGATGCTACCCTCATATGTCTTTAGACAGAATGTGAGGTCACTTTTCAGGTTCTAAAAGCCTAATAGGTATCAGGGCAAAATGACCAGGTAGAAGTGCTAGGCTTAATATTTATAATGGTAACATCAAGCTTGTTCATGTGGCTAACAGTTTAGTGGACTTTGGTGATAGATTATGTGGTAATTAGGCAATGTATAAATAGTTTGTATAATATGATTTTCTAAAAGGTATTGTTAAAGGCAGGAAGAATAGAAACGCTTTCTATATCAAGCTATACAGTATAAGGGGCCTTCCTCACCTACCACTCCCACCCTCAAAATTGGGGCTGGACTAGATGTGGCAGAATTTGGCCTGAAGATGAGGTATAGATCATTTTATATCAGTCAAAGAAGAGATGGATTGTGATCCACAGGAATTTTGTGTGTAGACATAAAGGGACAATTTCTAGATAACAAGATATCCCTTAAGTGTATTGCTGCAAAGTGTTTTGACTGAAAGAAAACCTCCCTTGAAAATAAACTGATCCATCGTCCTTACTAAAAATCAGCAATTAAGAGCAGTTTTCAGACAGGGCCTGAGAATTTTTTTTACTGAGACATCGGGAATGTAGTGTGTAAGAAAATGGAAATCTAAAGTCTATGAGAATCTTCGTGGAACATAGAAAAAGGAGTAAAGGATGAGAAAGCAAAAATCTGAATTGTGTCAAGCCAGAGATATTTCACTTATCACATGACCAAAAGCGTTCACCAGCTTCTTATCAAGCTGCACTTCAATATTAGTAACAGACACCAGATAACATAATATTGTTGTGTGGTAGACAATGATGTGTACTTTTGTATCTCCTTTTAACATTGTTTCCTGTGTGAGTTCAAATGTTTGTGATTTATTAATTTTACTGTCTTTATAAAATTCTGAGTTAAGAAACCCTTCCAAGTGTTGTTGAAAAGAGAGCTCAGCACCAGATGATCTTGTGAGATTTTAGGGAGAACTCTGATTTTCAGAGTGCTAAGACCAGATTGCGTATTAAATAAAGCAGAGACATTTACTTTGCCAACAAAGGTCCGTCTAGTCAAGGCTATGGTTTTTCCAGTAGTCATGTATGGATATGAGAGTTGGACTGTGAAGAAAGCTGAGTGCTGAAGAACTGATGCTTTTGAACTGTGGTGTTGGAGAAGACTCTTGAGAGTCCCTTGGACTGCAAGGAGATCCAGCCAGTCCATCCTAAAGGAGATCAGTCCTGGGTGTTCTTTGGAAGGAATGATGCTGAAGCTGAAACTCCAATACTTTGGCCACCTCATGCAAAGAGTTGACTCATTGGAAAAGACTCTGATGCTGGGAGGGATTGAGGGCAGGAGGAGAAGGGGACCACAGAGGATGAGACAGGTGGATGGCATCACTGACTTGATGGACGTGAGTTTGAGTGAACTCCGGGAGTTAGTGATGGACAGGGAGGCCTGGCGTGCTGCGATTCATGGGGTTGCAAAGAGTCGGACACACCTGAGTGACTGAACTGAACTGAATTCCATTTATAAAAGAAATCCCAACATAAGCAAAACTAGACTATGCTGTTGAATTGGGGATGGTGGTTACTCTTAGGATGGATAGGAAAAAGTGAATTAAAGGGTTTCTGAGGCCCTGGTAATGGTTTATTTCTTGCTCTGGGTTTTGCATAGATGTGCTCAGATTGTGACAGTTTATAGTTTATACCTATGACATGCGTACTTCTCTGTATGTATGTCATACCTTAGTAAAAGATAAACAGCAAAAAAAGATTTTTGACTGTCACGTGTTGTCAGCCGCTAATCCAGTTACTGGGGATAATATAAGGAACATACCTGACAATAGTCCTGCCCTCATGAAGGCTGTTTTTAGTGTGGAATGGAGGAGATGGATGATGGCAGAGAAGGAAGGCTGATGTTATTATAGAACTGTAGCTGGTCAGTGATCACTGCATTAAGTGGTTCCTAGCAGCTGTCTTTGTTGTCTTCCAATTTCTGATAGACATCATCTTTCATTCTGTCATTAAGTCCTTCTTTTAAATATTATTACCTTTTAAAGTCTATAATTCTTCTTCTTTTCTTGGCTGACTGCTGATTTCCAAGTGGTTTTAGATTCATTTTTCATCAGTACATTAATGGACATACGCCAGTTACCACAGAGTGTTCATTTCTGATAAAGGAATAGAAACACAGCAAGCTAGAAGAACTTGCTACGGCAGCCAGTAGTGTATGGGACCTATTACAGCTGTGTAAGTAACCTCAGCAGCAATCTGTTTACAAAGGAAAGACCATTTGCTTTCTAAGATCTATTGCCCATTTAGTGACCTCACCAACAGATGTAACATTATTCAATATTATTGTCACATGTTTCCAAAGTTGTACTTTAATTGCCTTTCAGACAAAAAGAATGCTTTAATTATTATGCCTAATTGTGCAGAGAGAACAATGGCAAAAGCCGAGATATGCATTGATGTTCCAGTGTGCTTTTATGGAGTAAATGAAGTCCAAGAATCAAAAGAAAAATGCTGAGAAAACAGATGAGGAACTCTTTGGGAATGTGCAAAGGCTTTTATTGGGACCACATAGAAGGGCCCTAATAGAGGGAAAGAAAGATACTAATTAGAGGGGAGAATACAGTTATTTTTGTGTCAAAATGTCCCTGTGGACTGAGGGGCTGCAACTCTAGCTTGATTTTTTTTTTTAGTTGAAGTGTAGTTGCTCTATAATGTTGTGTTAGTTTCTACTGTACAGCAAAGTGAATCAACTGTATGTATTCATACATCCCCTCTGTTTTTTGTTTTTTTTTTTTCTTAATTTCCTTCCCATTTAGGTCACCACAGAGCATTGAGTAGATTTTCCTGTGCTGTACAACAGGGTCTCATTAGTTATCTATTTTATACACAGAAGGCGATGGCACTCCACTCCAGTACTCTTGCCTGGAAAATCCCATGGACAGAGGAGCCTGGTGGGCTGCAGTCCATGGGGTCGCAAAGAGTCTGACACGACTGAGCGACTTCACTTTCACTTTTCACTTTCCTGCATTGGAGAAGGAAATGGTAACCCACTCCAGTGTTCTTGTCTGGAGAATCCCAGGGATGGGGGAGCCTGGTGGGCTGCCGACTGTGGGGTCGCACAGAGTTGGACACAACTGAAGCGACTTAGCAGCAGCGTATATATATGCCAATAGCTTGAGTTTCTAATGAGGTTAATGGTATTTCTTAATTTAAAGTTTAATGAGCACTGTAGTACATAATAATGGTTCCTTTTGTGGGACTTATGGTGAACATGTTTTCAGCTGTTATCCCAACCCCTTGTTTTCTGGTAGTTTTCCCTGCCTCTCATCTCAGTCTGTAGTGGGTGTCTTGTCCCTGCTAGCCATTTTTTCCAGAGCATGATTCCGTCCAGAGGTTAATTCTGGTTAGAGGAAGGGAAGAGCTCCCATTTCAGTTAGATNTTTTTTTTTTTTCTTAATTTCCTTCCCATTTAGGTCACCACAGAGCATTGAGTAGATTTTCCTGTGCTGTACAACAGGGTCTCATTAGTTATCTATTTTATACACAGAAGGCGATGGCACTCCACTCCAGGACTCTTGCCTGGAAAATCCCATGGACAGAGGAGCCTGGTAGGCTGCAGTCCATGGGGTCGCAAAGAGTCTGACACGACTGAGCGACTTCACTTTCACTTTTTACTTTCCTGCATTGGAGAAGGAAATGGCAACCCACTCCAGTGTTCTTGCCTGGAGAATCCCAGGGATGGGGGAGCCTGGTGGGCTGCCGACTGTGGGGTCGCACAGAGTTGGACACAACTGAAGCGACTTAGCAGCAGCGTATATATATGCCAATAGCTTGAGTTTCTAATGAGGTTAATGGTATTTCTTAATTTAAAGTTTAATGAGCACTGTAGTACATAATAATGGTTCCTTTTGTGGGACTTATGGTGAACATGTTTTCAGCTGTTATCCCAACCCCTTGTTTTCTGGTAGTTTTCCCTGCCTCTCATCTCAGTCTGTAGTGGGTGTCTTGTCCCTGCTAGCCATTTTTTCCAGAGCATGATTCCGTCCAGAGGTTAATTCTGGTTAGAGGAAGGGAAGAGCTCCCATTTCAGTTAGATCACCTTTCTTTCATTATGGTCACAGCTGGTTGATCAAGAGGTGAGCCACTTTTTCAAGTGTGGAGATTTCTTTCTCCAGGAACTTCAGGTTTGATTTTAGAAAAATTGATTCCTCTTTGGATGGTATGTAAATGTGTTTGCTAAGTCTCTTCAGTCATGTCCAACTCTTTGCAACCCCATAGACTGTAGTCTGCCAGGCTCCTCTTTTCATGGGATTCTCCAGGCAAGGATCCTGGAATGGGTTGCCATATCCTCCTCCAGAGGATCTTCCCAACCCAGGAATTGAACCCACATCTCTTACATCTCCTGCAATGGCAGGTGATTGCTGTTAGTAGTCATCTTTTTCTGTGATGGGCCTTTCTTCAAAAGGGAAATAAATAACGCAGGTGCACAGTGGGAAGCAAAGTTGGGAGGTGAGTGTGCTTGTGGTCATTCTAGTCCCTGGGTCCTGTCTACTCATGGGGCCAAGGGGGCATTTCTGTTATTGGATTTCATGAGAATATTAATTACCTTGGAATGGCAGAGTGGGTTTTTGTTCTTGCAAACAACAGCCCTGCCTACTACTACAGTCTCCTTACTTTCTTTACAATGACCCCTTTCTGCAGACAGTAGCCTGTGGGTTATTACTATACAATTCAGTAAGTCAACTCAACTCCCTTTTGGATTAAAATAAGTTTTAAATAAATACACTGATAAACAAAGGAATAAATAAATGCCTGTTTTATAAATCCTAAGAAGGGCTTCAATTTCATTTCACATTTGAAATTATATTTTACTGAATGATGACTAATTTTAGAAACCATTCCATTTTAAGGCTGAAAGGAAGGCTGCCTTGAGGAGGTCACACTTAAACTGGATCTCCAAGGATGAGGAGGAATTAGCACGTAAAGACAGAAGAGAGCTCTTGGTAGGCAAATATCATTTGCAACAACCAGATGCTGAGCCTATAAATTACCTTTTTATATCCAGTTCACACTAGTAAACAATATTAATTGCCAAAAAAAAAAAAAAGCTGAAAGGGATCTCTACTCTCGATTTTTTGGGGGAGAGTGGTTGGGAAAACTGGAGCCCAGGGAAGTCAGCAGAGCTACCTAGATTTTGTGGTTCATCAGTCATAATAGGACTTGTCTATTTGGGATAGTAAACAGATTGTACATAGATCACTGAAGATTCTGAGCCTAAAGCTAGAGAGCTAAATTCCAGAGTGAATGGGAGCCTGGGACAATGGGACCACTAGGAAGAGTACCTGGACAGTAGAGCTGTGAATTCGATGCTGGGTCCCTAAACATGAAACTTCATTCCATGCCCTCTTGTGGTCTGACCCATCATACTTCTGTGTGTTAGCAAAGACCTCAGAAGGTCTGCCTTTTGCAGTTGCTATCTCCTTCTTTCTTTCTTCGAAACTCAGAACTCTTACTTCACTCCAGTCTCCTTGGAGGAACCCATAGGTTAGGACCATATGGAAGACCATTTTGAGAAAGTATCTTTGTTACCAGCTGTCAGAGATCAGAGAAAGGCATAGTTTGTTGAGACTACGGACAGAATGTGGACCAGGATGCACTTTGGGAGAATATGTTCATTTTCAAAAGACATATAGATCAAGGAACTCTGAGTAATGAACTCATCTAGTCAGAGGTAAAGGAGAACTAATTAGATACTTGTAGATTTTCTGGGTGGTGGAGGACCCCTGTCTGAATTTCAGTCCATTGCTTAGATGGGCAGGTTAGTTGTCCTCTTCATACCTCAATCAGTTCATCTTTTTAAAGGGGAAATTGGCAATATACACAGTTGTATGGCTTAAATGAGAAAAAAACACACACAAAATTTAGCACAGGAAGTCCCCATTGTAAGTTAGCTACTAAAACTGGGAGAGAATAAATTTTAAAAAGGTGAGATGATGAGTCTCACAGAGATATGAAAAGAATGTGTGTTTAAGATTTTGTTCAACTCATTTTTAAATAAGAGTAACTGTTTCAAAGTGGAGAATCCATAGAACAGACTCATTGCTAGGCCAGGAATATTGAAGTTAACTGCTCTAAACAGGGCATACATAGTTTTCCACTGGAGGTGCCCAGTAATCTTTTTTGCTTATTCCAAATTTCCTGGCATTGCTGTAATCATTATTAATTCATCTTAGCTGAGTTCCCCTATTCATGCCCACTTATCAGGAATGACTCTACTTCTGACATATCATAAATCTCATGTGCCTAAAACCCACATTTACAGTGTAAATAGTCCTGCCCATTCCAGGTAGATTGTGCAATAGAGTTCCACTATTACAACCCCTATTATCGAGGCTTCAAGTCTTGGCCGTAACTTACCAGCTTGGCTTAAAGTCAAAGGATGAAAAATACGTCGAGGCTTAAATAAGAAATAAAAGTGGAAGTGGTCATGCTGGCAATTTACCCCTTTAGAAAATGTCCAGGGCTATGAAAACTAAATCCACTATTGGCAGTGCACGCTCAAGCTAGAAAGTCTATTTAGTGTGGGAAATAGTACTCAACCTTTCATTTTCAGCAATTTAATCAAATCGCTCCTGCTCTCTCAAATATTTATTTAGCCTCCTATAATTTATGGTAACCATGGCACTTAGTATTACCCAGGTGTTAAATCTAATACAAAAAAGGTAAAAAGAATAGTAAAGAAGTATTAAGTGATGCCCAGGGGAACTTATTAAGTGTATTTCATTTAAATAATCCAATTCCACGAATTGAGGCAGAATTCTTAGAAAAAAGTACAACTTGAAAGAACTTGGTTTAAATTGGAGCAGGCATTTCACCTGCAAGCTGCTCAGATCATTAATTTTAATAATTTCTGTTGCATACTCCGTGGGTAGACTGCTTTGTAGTTATTTCGGTGGTTGTTACCTACTGCTGTTCTGTGATATAATCAGATGAATATTAGGATCACTATTTGAAAGAGTCACAAAGGAGCCAGTGACTTGTGCAAGGCCATGGGCAAGACCAGAGACGCACTGTTTTAGTTCAGCTAATTCTTACCTCTTCTGCAAAATCCCGAGGTTCCTTCTGTTTAGAAACAGATCGTTCTGGAGTGGGCAATGTCACCTGGAGGTCTGCCACAACTCCAGTCTCTCCTTCTCAGAAATCACTGACTTTCATACCTTCTTCTCCAACAGCCCCCAATTCCATGTCTCTTGCTGGGCTCAGCTTGTACATTTCTTTCATGGCTGCCATTTCCTCACACCTGCAAGCCCATTTAGAAGAGGAGGATTCATCCAGAAGCACACTAGGTCTGCCTGGTGTGGACTCATGCTGTAGGCTACGCAAAGACGTAGAAGGAGCCAGGAGACTGGACTCTAGGTCTGACTTTGCCACTGTGTAATTGCATGCCTTTGGGCTAATTTAAAAATTTTATCCTGAGCACTTTTACATCATGTGAGCTAATTTAGTAGGAGAAAAATGACTGTAAGGAACTTTCTAATGCTGATATGCTAACATTACAGTGTAGAGGGCATAAGCTTTGGTCATTCAGAACTTGACTGTGTCCTTTAGTAACTACTATTTCATGAATTTAAAGAATTACTTAATGTCTCTGAGCCTCAGTTTCTACACCTGTACAATGATGATACTATATCCTGGGGGTTTCTATAAGGATGTTGTTGTTTAATTGCTAAGTCATGTCTGACTCTTTTACAACCCCATGGACTGTAGCCCACCAGGCTCCTTTGTCCATGGGATTTTCCAGGCAAGATTACTGGAATGGGTTTTTGTTTCCTTCTCTAAGGGAGCTTCCTGACCTAAGGATTGAACCCTCCTGCGTTGCAGGTGGATTCTTTACCACTGAAACACCTTGAAAGCCTATAAAGATAGTCTGCAATATGTTTAATATGTTGGAACCAAATATATGTGCACTAAATGATAACTATTATTTTTAAATATTATATCAGGACAAAGCCCTCCCCAAATTAAGTGTTTTTATTTTTCCTTCTAATTTTACATCCAAATATTGGAAAAAGGAGGATGGGAAAGTTCAGATATATTAAATGGCATGCTACTTTTCTTTTTTTAACCATATAAACTAGGTTATTTATTCATTCAGGTGACATTTATCCATATATTAGGTAAATATATATTGGTGACCCATGGCACATGGTCTGTCTCAGGGTAGGGTTTATAATGTATCTTCTGTGTATGTGAAATTCCCTTTCTCGAGTGGTGATTGTTCAGAGAGTGCGAAATGATTTTGTTGGTATCTTCAGCAAAATCTGCACCATTCCCCACTCCGATTCAATTGTGCAGAGAAATATTATTTTCAAGATAAATAAGGAGCAGCAGCTTACATTAGAAAGAAAGATGAGATGGTCTTTCTGCATTCACCTTCCACACTGATTGTGAGTGAGTCCCAGAATGGTCCCTGAACTTGCTCGGGGCTCTGTTCCGCTTGTGCTGTGACTTGTCAAACCAGATAGATCCTGATGGTAGTTCCATAGAGGTGTTGCTGAGTCTATGCTAATTAGAAATCAGTTACTAAAACTTGAGGAATTAAATTCTGATGATCTGTGGTTTGGATGCTACTGTTTCCCTTCATTAACACAGAAACCAAGAATATTTACAAATAGTACTGCTGACAACAGCATTGGTGTGTCTGTATTTTAAATCCATTGGTTCACTTAGACTCGAAGCGACACATGATATAAGTGTTCCTATTCTCTTCCTTTGATGATCAAGGATTGTGTGTGTGTGTGTGTGTGTGTGTGTGTAAGAACAATCTGGGTCTTGTTCCAGTGTGTTCATACTCCTGCAGCTTTGCTGTTCCAGCCATACTCCATCTGCTTCTATTTATCCCAAGTCCGTTAATGCCACAATAACATCAGGAGCTCTGCCTGGATAAAGCCTACAAATATGCCTCAGGATAATTCAAATAATTGATGCTTAATTAATAAGTCAAAGATTTACTGGCTTTTAACACATAGAAATGGAAAATCTTTCCACTGGTCCCAAAGATGACTTTTTCTGAACAGGCCATAAAGAAGGTAATTATTTCCCCTAAGCTTTGGGATAATGTATGGAAAAATTGTCAAATCAGTTTTTCCAATTAAAAATATTAAAATAGTTTCAATCTTATTACAAAAACAAAATATATTCACTATGGAAGATTAGAAAACAAGTCTAATTCTACCAACTTGATAAGACCATTGGTGATGTTTAACACATACCAGAATGAATTCTGTTTGGCCACCTGAGATTGTGGCAGAATATTCATCTTTTAAGGCTTTTTTTCCCCCTCTTAATCTGAATTTGGCCTCAGAAGCTTTCTCAACACAGTGCTTTGTGTGATCCATAATCCTTGATCAGAGTTGGTCAGTTTGTTGATACCTGTTGTCCATCTCTTGTTCCTTTCCAAAGCCTTTGCTCTAGCCCAACTATTCATATATACATGTATTTTGATAAAACTTAACTTATTTTATGGAGCTTCCATGATGGCTCAGACAGTAAGGAATCTGCAATGCTGGAGACCTGGCTTCAGTCCTTGGATCAGGAATATCCCCTGGAGAAGGGAATGGCTACCCACTCCAGTACTCTTGCTTGGAGAATTCCATGGACAGAGGAATCACGGCTACAGTCCACGGGGTCGCAAAGAGTCAGACATGACTGAGCAACTAACACTTACTGGCTTCCAAGCAGGCAACTGCTTTTTGACTGTGATACCATCCATCCTGTTTTCTGTAAAAGGTGCAACTCTTGCACACCAAGTCAAAGAATTTTCTCCACAGCTACAGGGAACAGTGAGATAAGGGTAGGAAGTTACGAAGTCTTAAACAGACAATCACAGAAACCAGCTCTGCAAATGAGCTTTACTTTGAATAGTTTAAATGCAAAATTGTCAAATGGAGACTATTGTGGTAAAAATACTTAATACCCAATATTTCGTGTTAAGCCTGTGTGCTTTCCAAATAAGGTGTCCCCTGTCCTTCTAAATTACCGAGTGTAAAAGCTGTAATGTTATATGTTCCCGAGGGGCAGAGAGTAATTCAGACATGAAGTAATTTTAATAGAAATCATTCCTCTTTTCTTGGCAAGAGAAGAATTTCAGTAGGAATTTTTCAAAATTACAAAATATCCTTCCCTGGGGGATTCATGCCGCCACTTAGCAGATTTCTCATTTCATTTAACACAAATATTTTGATCCTCAAGGGGAAGTCTGCTCAGTTACAGTTTCTGCATTACTGTCTCCCAAAGATAAACGAGGTGCTTTTCTCCAAAATGGACACAGGAGAGGTAAGGTGGGAGGAAAATGATAGAAATCCCAGGAAGAAATTTCTAACAAAACAAATCATTTACCTAAAAATGGAAACATCCTCCAATTCCTATGTCATTTTCTTCTCCGAATGTTTTCAAAGAGGAAAGATGCTATTTTTCTTGACAAAGCTAGCCTGAAGGAAAAAGAGATGAAGAGAATCTTGTGAAACAGCTAAGAGTTTCTTCTCTCTTATCAGTTCAGGTGGATTGCAGTGGTCTCCTGGGTGGGAAGATGGGTGGAGAAGAGATTTTGAAGCTTCCTCTGGATTTAACTAGAAAGAGCTCTCTGACTGAGTATCAGGGTCTGCTGGAGAGTTGTCTGTGAGGATGCTTTCCATTTGGCCCTGGGTGCGTGATAACTCTAGCAGTGTCAGCCCACCTGTGAGGAAGGTGTGACCTGTTCTTGATGTCTCTTCCCAAATGTCTTCTGCCCTCAAGATCTTCTGAAACTTAGTACTTACACCTGCCCTTCCTAACCAGCATGAAAAATTCTAGTTTGGATAGAATGGATAATTCTCATGGATGATTCCATTGAGATTCTACTCTTTGCTAGATAAGAAGCAAAGGGATTTCTCAGATTGGATGATAAGTTGCATCATCGGTGGGTTGCACCATATACGTCAGTCATCTCGTAGAAAAATTTGAGTTTGAATTCGGTGGTTATAATGTCAGGCAGCATGAGGTGGCTAGGAAAAATATTTGGAAGTATGTAGCTGTTTCTGTCTTCATCCAAGTGGGCATCTTTCTATTCTCTTTCCCTAAGAGATTGACATTGCTCTTAAGATCAACTTACGTATAACATTTTGGTGATGAAACCATGACTTTCTTCGAGGGTAAGTGGTTGTAAGGCTTTCAGTGAGTGTGTTAGTCACTCAATCGTGTCCGACTCTTTGTGAAACCATGGACTGTTGCCCACCAGGCTCCTCTGGAGTTGGCAAAAATACTGGAGTGGGTTGCCATTGAAGAAGGCACTTAATGAGCTTTCAAGTAAACATAGATGTTTACAAATAAACTTAAGTTCCCAGCGCCTCTGTGGCCCTTCAATACCAGGCTTATGTCAGGTCTCAGGCGGTTCATTTAGCTGTACTTCAGTGAAAAACTTAAACTGTGAAATCCTGAGAACATGGCCCATGTACATCTTTTCATTATTTTACCCAGGATGATCACAGTGGTTTGATACACAGTTGGTGATCAATGAATGTTTTTGCTCCAGCAGTCCTAAAAGGTTCGCAACACTAAGGGCAGCTGTTTAAATGATTTGTCAAAGCTCTGCTTCAGACAACATGTTTATCATGGATTCATGCTTGTTACAAAAATTCAGGGTCAGGAATAATTCTAAGATACAAGTGGTCAGATGTCACAGTGATCTTTATTTCCTAATAGAATATCAGAAGTTTCATTGCCTGAGGGATTGACATCAGTGTCCAGGGTAATTGCCAGATGTTTTGACATTAGGTTTCAAGCCCTTTTGGAGGAGAGGATAAGCAGCTCTCTAAAACCACAAGCTGATGTTAAAAAAATACAATTATTTTTTGAAATGGAGTTTTTATGACCACTTAAGCTCTAAGAATTGTTCAAAGCTATATAAAAAACACACCATAATATCACTATTTTAAGTTAGCCTTCAAGTCAGCCTCTTTGTAAGGAAACAGTTTTTATTAGGCCAATAACCTTTCCCTTCTTCTTTATCTTTTGTTTTGACTATGTTAGGTCTAGCAGAAGTCACTCCAAAGTCAAGTACATCATTTGATCCCTGTACTAATGAGACCAGAATGAGTGTTAAATTTCCTGGGGCCAATTTCAGGGTAACCAAGGGCTCACCTAACCGATCGTTCTTTGTAAATATGTTCCATGTGGCCTGTGTTCTTGAGACATGGGCCATGATAATATAGCTAGATTAGTATAAACTCATCTCAACTACTAAAGAACTAATATTTGCATTATTAGTTGTTGATATTAATGTTTATACTAAGAGCTAGCATAATCCCAGTGCCTACTATGAGACAAACTCTGTGCTAAGCATTTATATGTAATCTTCACAACAGTCTTATAAACAATTCCATTCTACAGAGGGAAAAAATAGGCTCAGAGGTGTTAGGTGGCTTCTCTAGGATCAGATTGTTATTAAATGAAAGACAGTAGATTTGAAATCAGGTTTGTCTAACTTCAAACCCACCCTCTTTCCTTTATGCCAGGCTGCTTCCAATAATATCATTTGTATAGTAATTTGTAACTGATGAAAGACTTCTTCATTTATTTTTAGTCTCATTGAGTCTGAGGATTACTCATTAGGGATGTAATCTTTGTTACTGCCTAATGAAACAGGAAACTTGTTCAGGTTCATGCAACTGGGAAAGAGTAAGCTGGACAGGGACCCCAGGTGCTCTGACTTTTTATCTTGTGCTATTACCGTAACATCAGAGATACCCAAGGTTTCAGGGGCAGTGCGTGTCTAGTGGCCACCACTGACCTTTTCCTTGGAGGTAGTTTGCCCTGAGAATCAGAAGACTTACCCCAACTTAGAGTTTATCAGATGTGTTGCTTGAGGCTTTTCTTCCACAACCCCTACCTTCCTAGAGTTTATACAAATGCAACACCTAAGCATGTTTATAAAGCAATCTTATGGAAATGAGTAAGCAATTCATATATGTGAACCCAGTGATAAATAGATGAGTAAACATATACAGAGTTACAAAAATTATTAAGCATAAAAAGGACTCAATAATAATTTGTTCTCAATGCCTAAGCTGACAATTTGGATCCCCTCTAAACTATAGTCATTTCAAAGATAGATAAAACTTATTTATACTTGGGATGAGGGAAAGATCTGGAAGACTGCAGTATAATTAGAAGAAAGCTGAAAGATTTTGAATGGGCCTAAGAAAAATGATTGGTTCTTTGATCAGTGACTTTTATTAAAGTGAGCTGTTCTAGGGCAGGGGACAGGTTTTGTGTTTAATGTCTTCTTACCACTCCACCTCCATTGCCTGCTGCTGCTGCTAAGTCACTTCAGTCTTGTCTGACTCTGTGCGTTCCTGTAGACGGCAGGCCACCAGGCTCCCCCATCCCTGGGATTCTCCAGGCAAGAACACTGGAGTGGGTTGCCATTGCCTTCTCCTACCCATTGCCTGCTGCTGCTGCTAAGTTGCTTCAGTCGTGTCCGACTCTGTGTGACCCCATAGATGGCAGCCCGCCAGGCTCCCCCGTCCCTGAGATTCTCCAGGCAAGAATACCGGAGTGGGTTGCCATTTCCTTCTCCAATGCGTGAAAGTGAAGTCACTCAGTCATGTCCGACTCTTAGCGACCCCATGGACTGCAGCCCACCAGGCTCCTCCATCCATGGGATTTTCCAGGCAAGAGTACTGGAGTGGGGTGCCATCGCCTTCTCCGACCCATTGCCTAGCAGTGTATAAAAACAGAGTTCATAACCAAGCAGTCATGGATGAGCTTGACATAATTTGTGTACTTCCTGATATTAAAAACAGAATAAAAGATATATGTACATTTCTCCAGAGAGTCCCTTGATTTCACTCGATATCTGGAATATGTAACTCTGCAAAACATACTAGCCTATAATAACCCTTCATCCTGAAAGTGAAAGAAAGTGAAAGTTGCTCAGTTGTGTCCAACTCTTTGCAACTCCATGGACTAAAGCATGCCAGGCTTCCCTGTCCTTCACCATCTCCTGGAGTTTGTTCAGACTCATGTCCATTGAGTCGATGATACTATCTAACCACCTCATCCCTTCTTCCTCTTGTCTTCAATCTTTCTCAGCATCAGGAAGAGAGAAGGTGATGCCAATAAGGATGGCTGGTGTTCACATCGGCTTGGTGGGGTTCACATCACCGTGTGTGTCCATAGGAGTAGGTGGCTGAAGAGTGGACTTACCCGGGGACAGAGAGCCTAACCATATCTAGGGGCCATAAGCTAAAGGAGGAAGCCAGGTTGTGTCAGCATCTCCCACAGGCAGGGACCCTCAAGGGTCCTCTGAAGAAGTAACAATATACCCACAAGAAAGAGCCAGAATTTGGAAACTGAATGCATGGAGACACCTAAATGCTGCTCAGAGGAACAAGCAGCAGAAATAAGACAGAACTCCTTACCATGGACATGTGGATGGTCCAGTTATATGAATAAGGGTTTATGGCCTCAACGGAACCAAATAAAGACTGACCAATGGAAAATAATGGGGCTCCTGTTCTATGGATCCTTAAATTCCCTCTAACTGGGAATTTTCAGGATTGGTCTCCCAAGTCTAGAACGAGGCTGAGTCCAAAGCGGGCGGGGATGATTGGGCTGCTGGGCAGCGGGGTGGACAGGTCCTTATTCCATCTGCAGATGTTCTGTGCTTGCATTGTGTGCTCACTGGTCTTGCAAAGAAACCTGGGATGAGAAAAAAGGGTCTCACCTCACATTCTATCAATAGCACCAGAGGGAGCCTTCATTTCCAAAGGTAATTGCCACAAACGTGTTACACAATATCATTCATTACTTGCTAGGACTGAGTGTTGAAAGTCCATTTCACAAGATAATGAAGTTGTTTCCCAGGACTAAAATAACCAGTTATCTGACTCTTAGGTTCATCCCACATTAGATGTATTACACACACAACTGTCAAAATAAATAACTTACTTGGGATGTGTCAGAGCTTACAACGAGCTGATGAGAAATGTGTAGGGTTGTGGAAAGCAAATCAGAGAGGCTGAGTGAGTGAGGAGAAAATAATGGTCTGTGTCAGCAAAGGGATGGCCCAGCGTGAGAGATGAAAGCCTGGTGAGATTTTAAACTGCCCACATGCCCATTCCTGCAGGTTTCTGTGAACAAATAGGGCCACATGTGGTCACACCAAAAATATCAGCATGAAATGAATTCCCAGCTGCAGCGGTGTCTCATGAAGCTGGGTCTGTAATTTACAAAGGTGACAGCCAAAGCTATAAAAATAAAATGGGAGTTTTCAATCAGGTAGCATGAGACAAGTGGGGGGAATCATGTACTCGCTGGCAAGATACATTTTTATCAGGCAACAGGTGTCATCAAAAAAAAAAAAAAAAA
>SJYQ01003403.1:140169-160629 GCA_006410935.1 Redunca redunca | reverse complement strand
AAAAAAAAAAAAAAAGACTGGACAGCCAACTCCAAACAGAAAAAGTTGCAGAGGATTTGAAGTCTTCCACACTGAATGGGAAATTAACTTTTAAGGAAGATTTAGGGAATATTCAGAGTAGCTTTCAAGTAGAAATGATGAGCCTAGGGAGGCATGGGAAAATCAGATGAGGATGATAGTGATGATGATGATGCTGATGATAAAAGAAGAGGAAAAGAAGCAAATCTTGCCCAGGCCAGCTAATTAGAAAGTGAAACATCACATATACACAGTATTCACATAAAAGTAAGCTCCATTAAAGAAGGTGATAAGGATGGGGAAATGAACATGGTAAGTATTCTGGATTTGGCAGTGTTCTTTCAATGGCAGCAGTCATCTGTCTCCCGTGTCACCACTGCTGGATAATACCGTGTAATGAAACGCTCTGAGTGGCACTAGTAGTTCACAGTTGTTGTTGGTGCCCATCTAAGAGCTCCAGTTTGATGCAGTATCATCCAAGCCAGTGGCCATGCAAAGTGCCCCTGTTCTGTCCACCTTTGGGCTGACAGGATCTGAGAATTCATTGAGTGTAGGCAGTTGGTATAGACATTTGAGGCCCAGGTCCCCTTCCTAAATTCTGCCACTTCCCTTTCTCTCAGCTAGGCCAATCCCAGTCTTGGCAGTTTTGTGATTCAGCTATCAGAATCTTCACTTCATCAAAGAGAGAAAAGATAATTTCTGGAATAGAACGCTAAAGGAGGGCTAATGAGTCCATGTTAGGGTTTGTTTTTCATCTTCAATAGTAGGGCTTTTATGAGCAGTGCTATTACACTGAGTAAATAGAATCATAGGAGTGAAGAAAGAATCATGGTCTTTGTGAGCAGCAAACTATGAAGTCCATTCCTGCCTATTTAGAGCAGATTGGTTAATCTTGCTAAGCCTGTGTCCTGTTGAGGAACACTTTATGAAGATTAAATTAATGATTACCTTTACTGAGTATGCTTCCCAGGTAGCTCAGTGGTAAAGAACCCACCTGCCAGTGCAGGAGATGTGGGTTTGAGCCCTAGGTCAGAAGGATCCCCTGGAAAAGGAAATGGCAACCCATTCCAGTATTCTTGCCTAGGAAATCCCAAGGACAGAGGAGCATGGCAGGTTGTAGTCCATGGGGTCACAAACAGTTGGACATGACTGAGCAACTGAGCACACACAGATTACTGAATACTTTCTAAATTAAAACTTGCCTTTATTGAGTACCTTCTACTTGTTAGACCTTGTATTAAAGCATCTATAGTATCTCCATTAAACCTTTGTTTTTGCTTAGTTACTAAGTCATGTCCAACTCTTTAGACCCCATGCTTTTAACATCCACATAAAATGCCCAGTTCACCGCTGAAAAATGGTGACTCCTTAATAAATGGCACTTCTGTTATTACAGCTACCTTAAATCCATTCTGGGACAAAGAGGATGTAAATAAGTGACTTTATTTATAGTCTATAAATAAATTGTATCTACTATTGTTGTTTGGAGTCTCTTTGATCAAAGGAAGTGTCAAATGTCCTTCTAGCTCTCATAGACATTCTGCCAAAAGAATTGTGAAGACTTTGACTTTACAGGGAACAAAATCAAATGGTAAGAGTGATAGGGAAACTTCTTTTATGTAAAGTGGCATAGAGAAATCTGTAACTCTGGCTGCTACTCAAACTTCAGGTTCCTCAAGGACGCTGATATTTTCTGCTCTGATACTAGAACATGTGTAAGGCCAGGCAGTATTGGAAAAATGAAGTGCTTGATTAGATTTGCCAAGGACTCTCTTAACAAACTCAACAGTATTATGATAGTTCAAATAATATCACATTTGATCCCCAGTGAAAAGCTTCTGTTTGTTGGCAAAATTGAGACATACAAGATTTCAGAGAGAACATTGAGTTGCCTGCTGCACTCCAAGTTTTCTGGGACTCGATTTGCTTAGATATTTATTCCCTTCTGTAATTGTCCTTTCTGGCATGAGAAATCAGAAACACATTTAAAGGAGACAGTTTATCAGAGAAAGCTCCTATTAAAATTGTATGCTTAATTTGTTAATTAGGTGGATAAGAATGACTGAGGTCTGGCCAAAAGATTTTTTTTTCTTCTTTTCAAAGAACAGTAGGAAAATAGGCCAGGTGATTAGCAATCTATTTTTAGGACTTGACAGGTCAGTTTTATTCCTTGGAAGAAAAAGGGCTTAATCTATTTGTAGAACTTGATCCTAGCCCAGAGCCATTTGTCACTGCAAGTTAAAAACCTCCATGTTAACTTCCTGCTTTAAACAGCCTGGACTAATCCCTCTGGAAATCCAATCTTTCTACCTCATCACCAGATGGCACCAAACATCTTTGGGGGAGGGGAGAGAGGTGAATGGTAACGTTTACTTTCTGGCGTTTCATCTAAAAAATAAATTCACTTAACATGCTAAATGCTGAGGGAATAAAATGTACAGAGGAACTGAATCAATTTCCATGTTAAGCAGTCCTGCTGCATTCCTTGTCCCGGCCCTAGATCAATTTCATAGTTTCTAGAAGATTGAATCTGATAATCCTAGGAAAAGAGAGTCTTTCTAGAGTCACTTTTTATTGTGGTAAAATGTACATCACATAAAACTGATTATTTTAACCATTTTCAGCATACAGTTTGATGGTGTGTGCATTCCATTGTAGTGTTTACATCTGCAGTTTTGTATAACCATAATCACTATTTCCAGGGCAATTTAATCATCTCAGACAAAAACTGTGTACCTATATAGAGTCATCACTAAATGAAGTCAGGTTGAGAAAGACAAATATCACATGATATTGCTTATATACAGAATGTAAAAAAAATTATACAAATGAACTTATTTGCAAAACAGAAACAGACTCACAGGCATAGAAAACAAACTCGTGGTTACCAAAGGGGAAAGGTGAAAGGGGAGGGATAAATTGGGAGTTTGAGACTGACATATACACACATTAGTATATTTCCAATAAAGGCCGATTGTATAGCACAGGGAACTCTGCTCAATATTCTGTAAGTAATCTAAATGGGAAAAGAATTTGAAAAAGAATAGACATATATATATGTGTAATAGAATCACTTTGCTTGTAATCATTGGAGGAAACTGAGCTGAGGGTATGTGGGACCTCTCTGTATTATCTTTGTAAGTTTCTGTAAGTTTTGTAAGTTTCAAGAATCCCTTGAAACAAATACAACATTTTAAATCAACTATAGTCCAATATGAAATAAAAGTTAAAAAAACTATAAAAGTTAAAAAACTTATTTTAAAAAAATAATAAACTTTTTCAAAGCTTCATTCTTATTTCCACTTATGGCCACACTGATATTAACATTCTGTATCCAGCATGTACATTTTGAGAGCATTCTTAAATCTTTAAAGTTTGCTTATAAGGTAGCTGCTGGCCATCAAACTCAGAAAAACAAGAGTCTGTAATTTTCCTCCTTTCCCATGGCACATCCAATAAAATAATTGATCATGTATCCATTCAACAAACATTCCTGTGCTGCTTCTGTGTTGTGTACCATAAGTATTGTCACTTTAGTGATAAACATATATAAGATAAGATTTTTACCCTCCAGCAGCTGACCTGGTGGAAAAGACTTTTAGCTGTTATTATTTTGAATATAATAGTAAGACAACACCGCAACTTATTGATTTACTGAATGCCAGTTAACTATGCTTGATACTGCACAAAATATGTGACTTGAGTTCTTACAGGAATGACCAGGGAGATGTAGGAGATGGCACTTCATGTGGGCAATATTTAAGAGACAGAAACAGAAGTAATGTTTAGAAGGTTTGAAGAAGGATGGATTGGAATTGGGAGATCAGTTAGAAAGCAATGACTACAGTTCTTGCAAAAGATAATACAGAAACTTACAAAGATAATACAGAGAGGTCACACATACCCTCAACTCAGTTTCCTCCAGTGATTACAACTTATGTCACTATAGTGCAATAGCAAAAGAAGGAACTCGAAGTTGATATTGGTACAATGTGTGTGTGTGTGGTTCTTCCCCTCGCCCTCAGTTTAGCAGAAACAATGGGCATATAACATTATGTAAATTTTGGTTATTCCAGGTTATGTTTTAATGTATGTATATAATGTGAATATGATATATATATATGATAAGAATATGATGTGAAATGATTATCGCAATAAGGTTAGTTAACACATCAGTCACCTCACTTAGTTACCTTGTGTTTGCTTGTTTGTGAGATGAGAACATTCAAGATCTCCTCTTTTAGCAGCTTCCAAGTACAATACAGTATTGTTAACTAGAGCCACCATGCATTAGATCTCCAGAACTTACTCACTTGTAACTGGACGTTTCCACCCGTTGACTAACGTCTTCCCATTTCTCCCAACCTTGATCCGTTGGCAACCACCAGTATACTCTGTTTCAACAATGTCTTCTGGATTCCACATGTGAGTGATGGCATTTGTCATTCTGTGACATATTTTGCATAACATAGTGCCTTCAGGGTCCGTCCATGTTGCTAAAGATGGTAGGATTTCCTTCCTTATTGTGACTTAGTAGTATTCCATGTTTTGTGTGTGTACACTACCTTTTCCTCATTAATTCATTGACAAACTTCATTAATTCATTGACAAACTTTAGGTGTTTCTGTATCATGGCTGTTGTCAGTAATGCTTCAGGGTAGATACCTCTCTGAGACAGTGATTTCATTTCCAGAAGTGGGTTTACTGGCTCTTCTGGTATTTCTATTTTTATTCTATTTTTGATTTTTGAGGAATCTCTATATTGTTTTCCATAGTGGCTGTACCAGTTTATTTTCCCACCCATGTACAAGTGTTCCCTTTTCTCCACATTCTTGCCAGCTCTTGTTATTTCTTGTGCTCTTGATATGTGCTACTGTGCTGTGCTTAGTCGCTCAGTTATGTCTGACTCTTTGAAGCCCCCTGGACTGTAGCCCACCAGGCTCCTCTGTCCATGGGGATTCTCTAGGCAAGAATACTGGAATGAGTTGTCATGCCCTCCTCCAGGGGATCTTCCTGGAGGAGGGATTGAACCCAGATGTCCCACATTGCAGGTGAATTATTTCGTGTCTAAGCCACCAGGAAGGCCCAAGAATACTACAGTGGGTAGCTTATCCCTTCTCCAGGAGATCTTCCCAAACCAGGAATTGAACTGGGGTCTCCTGTATCACAGGTGGATTCCTTACCAGCTGAGCTCCCAGGGAAGCCCGTTTTTGATGTGTATCATATCAAATAGTTCTGTGTCATTTTATCATATGTATAAATTTGTGTAACTGCCACTGCTATCAAGATTCTGACACATTTGAATGAAGTGTACAAATCTTACTTCTCTCGAAGTCCGTTACACTCCTCTGTTCATAATAGAATTACCTATTTATAACGTGTATGTAGATACGTTAAGAATCAAATCACACGTTAGAATTTTGACTTCTACTATCCAATGTAATTTAGAAAACCCAAGAAGGGAAGAATGTATTGTGTTTACTCATATTTATGTTCTTTCTTCCTTCCTGAAGTCCCAAAGTTCCTCTTCTAATCATTTCACTTCTGTTTCAAGACCTCCCTATATAGAAAGTCTCAGTTCAGTTCAGTCGCTCAGTCGTGTCCAACTCTTTGCAACCCCATGAATCGCAGCACGCCAGGCCTCCCTGTTCATCACCAACTCCCAGAGTTCACTCAGACTCACGTCCATCGAGTCCATGATGCCATCCAGCCATCTCATCCTCGGGTGTCCCCTTCTTTTCCTGCCCCCAATCCCTCCCAGCTTCAGAGTCTTTTCCAGTGAGTCAACTCTTCTCATGAGGTGGCCAAAGTACTGGAGTTTCAGCTTTAGCATCATTCCTTCCAAAGAAATCCCAGGGCTGATCTCCTTCAGGATGGATATAGAAAGTCTACCTGTGACAAATTCTCTTAGTTCTCCTTCATCTGAAAATGTCTTTGTGTGCGTGCATGCTTAGTCTCTCAGTCATGTCCAACTCTGCGCCCCCATGGGTTGTAGCACGCCAGGCTCCTCTGTCCATGGAATTCTCCAGGCAAGAATACTGGAGTGGGTTGCCATTCCCTTCTCCAGGGAATCTTCCTGACCCAGGGAGTGAACCCAGGTCTCCTGCATTGCAGATAGATACTTTACTGCCTGAGCCACTAGAGAAGCCCTGAAAATGTCTTTATTTCCCCTTTATTTTGGAAAGGTAATTTTACTGAATATAGAATTTAAAGTTGACAGTTCTTTTCTTCCAGCACAGGAAAAATGTGTTGCTTACTTCTGGCCTCCATGGTTTCTGATGGGAAATCCACAATATTTGAATTGTCTTAATCTTGTAGGTGAATTGTCTTTCCCCTGTTGCTAATCTCAATATTTTTTTTCTTTGTTTTTCTGAGGTTTTTTTTTAATGCATCTTGGTATGGATTTCTTGGGGTTTATTCTGTTTGAGCAGAGAAGGCAATGGCAACCTACTCCAGTACTCTTGGCTGGAAAGTCCCATGGGTTGAAGAGCCTGGCAAGCTGCAGTCCATGGGGTCGCTAAGAGTCAGACGTGACTGAGTGACTTCACTTTCACTTTTCACTTTCATGCATTGGAGAAGGAAATGGCAACCCACTCCAGTGTTCTTGCCTGGAGAATCCCAGGGACGGGGGATCCTGGTGGGCTGCCATCTATGGGGTTGCACAGAGTCGGACATGACTGAAGCGACTTAGCAGCAGCAGCATTCTGTTTGAGGATCACTGTGCAACTGAGCAACTTCACTTTCACTTTTCACTTTCATGCATTGGAGAAGGAAATGGCAACCCACTCCAGTATTCTTGCCTGGAGAATCCCAGGGACGGGGAGCCTGGTGGGCTGCTGTCTATGGGGTCACATAGAGTCAGACACGACTGAAACAACTTAGCAGCAGCGGCAGCAGTGCTTCTTGGACCTACGTATATGTCTTTTGGCAAATTTGGGAATAATTTTATAGCTCTATCCTATTTCTCCTATCCTGGAATTCCAGTGACACAAATATTAGATCTTTGGCCGTAGTTACACAAGTCCTTCAGAACTGTTTATTCAGTCTGTGTTCTTTCTGTTCACCATATTGGGTCATTTCTGTTGTTCTGTCTTCCAGGTCACTGGTTTTTGTCTTCTGTCTTCTCTATTCTACCATTGAGCTCATCCACTGAGTTTTCTATTTTGGCTTTTGTATAGTTCTAAAGTGTTCATTTGGTTCTTCAATATTTTCTTTTTTGCTGAATCTATTTTTAAATTAGTTTCAAGTCTGACTGTAATTGTTTATAGATGATTACTTTAAAATTCTTGTTGGATAAGCTTTCCAATTTTACATCAACACAATAATTGTGTTGGTGTTGGCATCTGTTGGTTATCTTTTCTTGTATAAGTTTAGCTTTCCCTGGTTCTTGGTATGTTGATTGAGTTTCAGTTGTACCCTGGACATCTTAAGTATTTTGATATGAATTCTGGATGTGGCTTAAATCTTCTAACAGGCCTCCTTTGACACCAGACCAGCAGGTGAAGTATGGAGGGGTCTTGCATATTAGTGCCAGGTAGAAGTGGACGTCTTGGTTTCCCACTGGGTCTCCATTGACACCACTATGTCATTCCTTGGGTCCCAAGGTTCCTGGCTGGTCCACCTTCTCTCTCCACCTTTCAGTACTTAATTATGTTTACTTTCTATCTAATGTGCACAATTTCTAGCTGACCATATTGGGAGGAATAAGGAGAAGTGTATTATGTGATCTTGGACTTGAACAGATAATGTTAGAGTCATTTTATTTCATTTGATTATATAGTTCATGAAGCACAAGGTCCAAGTACAAGCAATAGCAATGATGATGTTTTTGGACAAAAATCTGGGGTGTTTGTAGACCTCACCAGTTCATTAATTTCTTTCTGAATTGTACTTTGAGAGAAAGCCATCACCTTTTCATCGGTAACTTTTACTATCATATCAAGTACTGGTAGGCTTTCTGTTTTTGTAAAAATTAAAAAAAAGTATAAGAAAGGAATTTAATTTTTTTTTTCTTAAAAATATCAATTGGCTTCTTCTTAGAAAAATATTCAAGAGTCTCTTCAAATACACCTGAAGACTTAGAAATTATATCCTTATTCTAAGCTTTGTGCTCTTGACAAGGCAGAGTCATGCTCTAAAGGGACACACTGTCATTGAATTTTAAATAAAGGTGCCTTGAAATAGGATGGGAAGCATAGCCTGCAGTGATTTTTAGTCTTCCTCTTGACTAGAATAAAACTGCTGAGTTATAGGCTTTAACTATCATGTCATAAGGAAAGCACTCAGGGTTTATTATACCTGCTAATTACAGACCCAGCTCAACAGGACAATTTAACTGCTACTAGAAAGTTCAGAGAAACCACTACCTTTACCTTAAGATGCAAATGTCAACTCTGTGGCCCCAAAGTCAGCAAATAAATTTAAGAGCCTTTAGTTTTAAATTATGGCAATTCTAAAAAAAACAAAAACAAAAACAAATTACTCTAATTCTTAGCTTTAGTGTAGGAGTCAGCAAAGGTTTTCTGTAAAGGGGCCAGATAATAAGTATTTTAGTCTTTGTGGCCAGGCAGCCTGTTGTAACTACTCAATTCCTACATTGTAGCATGAGAGAAGCCACAGACAATGCATTAACAATGTAAGTGTGACTGTGTTCTGATAAAACTTTATTTACAAAGGCCAGACAGCAGGCCACATTATAGCCAGCGGACAATAGGTTGCTGACTTCTGATATACATGCCATGCGGTAGGTACTTGACTGAAATATCAACTTGTATTTTTCTCCCTGTAGATTCTCATTTCTTCATTACTCATGAGTAGATAGATTCTTTCTTATTTCCTTGACTTAGGGATTTTGAAGGAGCTGAAGTCAGAAGCAGCCTCAAATCAACTTTTCTTCCTACCTATATTGAACTCCAAGACAGACATGTAGAAGCCTGAATATGACCAGTGACATATGTTGCTTGGCCCAAATGTGTATTTGAAGGCATTTGAATAAGTAGTTAGCATTTAACAATCAGTACTTCCCAGGTTGTGCAGTGGTAAAACATCTGCCTGCCAGTGCAGGAGATGCAAGAGATGCAGGTTCAATCCCTGGGTTGGAAAGATGCCACTGGAGAAGGTAATGGCAACCCACTCCAGTATTCTTGCCTGGAAAATCCCTGACAGAGGAGCCTGGTGGGCTACAGTCAGTGGAGTTGCAAAAGAGTCGGACACATACAAACACACACATTTAACGGTCAGGATGTTTCACATAAAATTTGAGATTCCTGACTTTTCTAGAAAACCTGGTGTCCTTCATGACAACAACTGGTTAAAGCAGAATGGCAACTAGCCCTTTTTGGACAGTTTTCCTCAGTCCCTAGCACTCTCTGTGGTCTTCAGAAATGAAGTCCAATGTTAGTTGCCACTTATCTTTTTTTTTAACTGTAAAAAGACATATTAATTTTACATATTAATATAAAAAAGGAAACCCTTGAAGCATTATTTCTTTTTTAAAGTATTTGTCAAGATTTATTAACCACAGCAATGGTCTAAGCACTTTATGTGTTGGAAATATTAATGCCCCACCTGATGGAGCAGCCCTGTTATTATATATACCTCACAGATGAGAAACCTGGAGCAGAGGGCTTAAGTTACATGCCTCACAGCCTATAACTGGTAGGAAGTGGAGCCATGGTTTATGCCTACGCTAATCTCAGAGTCAGCATCTTTCATCATTGACCACACTCAACGTGAATAGTGTTAATAATAGTGTTAATAATAACGTGAATAATAGAAGCATTATTTGTTCTAGTCTTTATACTGGTGCCTATACTTATAAATCTTTGGACTCCTTATTTATCTGCCATCCTTGGCCTGAGACCATTGTAGAAATGACGATAGGTGTCCCAGATGACAATGGAAGAAGAAAACCACTTTAGAAGAAAAAGGAGAAAGGTAAGATTTCTTTAAACTGGAGTTAGTGTAGAGATGACAGTGGGACCTCAGAGAAATAGGGCCCATATTGTGTTCTCTGGGTCTGGCGGTTTTAAAACAAATTATTTCAAAAGTGTAAATCCTCTGACACTCTTCACTTTCACTCGAAACTGGGCTGCCATTTGTGACTGCCTCAGGGAGTAGAATGTGATGGGGGTGGACGCTGGGTGATTTCTAAGGCAAGAAGCCAGGCCACCTTTGCTAGTTTCTCTTGGAGTATCTCCTATGGGAGCTTTCACAAACCATGTATGAAGTCTGACTACTGTAAGGAGGGGAAAGATTGTATAGAGAGACCACAGTGAGAAGCAGAGATGCCTGAGAAACTCCAGCTGTTCTGGCTCCGAGTTTTTGGAACCGTCACAGTCCAGATCCCAGTCACCATCTGATGCAACTTCAGGAAAGACTCTAAGAGCCATCTGGCTGAGCCCAGTTCCTCTCTAGAGAAGATAAGTGAGTATCATTGCTTTAAGTCACTCTTCTGGGGCAGTTTTTAATGCAGTAACAGTAACCAGAACAGTGAAAATGCCAGAAAAGAGTGGAGAATCTGTAGAGAGACAGCTCCATGACTTAAGGTGTCCTTCTTGCCTTGCCAGAGCATCCTGTAAACGGTAAGCAGGTGGCCTTCAAGAGGCTGCTGTGGGCTGCACTGGAGGACACAGATGGTGCCCAGCAAAGGCTGGGACAGGACACTAGTGGTTCCATTTCCCTAGCATGACACTGTAATGGGGCAACTTTTGGAAGCAGAGTCAGAAGGAAAAGGGGAAGAGGAGAGGCCTCTTTTTAATTTTTATGTGTATTTATTTATTTGGCAGTGCTGGGTCTTGTTTGTGGCATGTGGGATCTTTAGATGTGGCATGCGAACTTTTGGTTGTAGCATGTGAGATCTAGTTCCCTGACTTGGGATAGAACCCAGGCTCCCTGCATTGGGAGAGTGGGGTCTTAGCCACTGAACCATCAGGGCAGTGCCAAGACTTTATCTTTTGAGCTTGAGTTTCTTGCCAGTGCAGGAGATGGTACCTTGAAGTCAATATTTATTAAATTTGAGATTATTTAAAAAGCAGTGTTTCTTAAATATTCTAATTTGAGGAGCGTGATTCATCTTAGAATAAAAAGGAAACCCTTGATTTGCTGAGTATCTGAAACATCTCTTTTTCTCCCCTCAGTCAGTTATAAGTTTGCCGATGCACTGGATGCCTTTAGCCAAAAATATGAAACACATGACACATGACATATATTATAAACACATGATATCTATTAGCTCTAACAGCTACAGTGAAGAAAATTTAAGTGAATAGAAATCATTTTATGGGAAAGGGTCTTGGAGAAAGAAGAGTTAAGACTGTGAAATAAATGATCCTTGATTCTGTCCTCCTTCCCTTCTGCTTATCTCTCTTAATGACACTTAACCTGAACTTGGATATGGGGCAAATGCTTCAGTAATCTACTTTACAGACAATGTTGGTTTCTTTTGCAAAACCAATTAGACAGTTTGTATACATTAATAACAAACTATCAGAAAGAGAAATTAAGAAAACAACCTTGTTTACAGTTGCCTCAAAAAGGATAAAATACATAGGAATAAATTTAACTAAGCAGGTAAAAGACCTATACCTGAAAACTTTAAGACATTGATGAACAAAATTTCAGATGACACAATTAAATGGAAAGTATACTATGCTTTCCATTATATATTAATCAGTATAATTCTTCCATAGGTTGGAAAAATTAAACTGTGCATACCACCTAAAGCAATCTATAGATTCAGTGCAATGCCTATCAAATTCTCATGGCATTTTTTGTAGAATGAGAACAAATAATCCTAAAATTTGTGTGGAACCACAAAAGGCCCTGAATAGTCAAAGTAATTTCGAGAAAGAACATAGTTCGAAGCATCTCAAATTCCTGATTTTAAACTATACTATAAAGCTGCAGTAATCAAAACAGGTTGGTACTGGCACAAAAATGGACAAATAGATCAGTGGAACAGAATATAGCTCAGAAATAAGCCAAGGAATTTATGGTCACTTAATCTATGACAAAGGAGACAAGAACATACAATGGAGAAAAGACTTTTTTAAATAAATAGTGTTGAGGAAAGGGCGTAGCTATGGGAAAATAATTAGACAGATAATTTACTACACTATATACAAAAATAAACTCAAAATGGATTAAATACTTAAATGGAAGCCCTGACACTGTAGAAGTCCTAGAAGAGAACATAGGCAGTAAACTCTTTTCATTAGGCTCAGCAATATTTATTTGGATCTATCTCCTCAGGCAAGAGCAAAAAATAAACAAATGGAACTACATCAAACTAAAAAGCTTCTGTACAGTGAAGGACTACATCAGCAAAACTTAAAAGCAACCTATTGAATGGTAGAAAATATTTGCAAATGATATGTCCAATAAGGGCTAAATATCAAAAATATAGAAAGAACTCATACAACTAAATATCCAAAAAGCAATCTGAAAAGTGGGCAGAGGACTTGAATAAGTATTTCTCTAAAATAGTCAAATAGATAACCAACAGACACATGAAAATATGTAGGTGAGGATGTACATTGTTAGTGGGATATAAATTGATGCAGCCGCTATGGAAAACTGTATGTGAGGCTTCTGTAAAAAATTGAACATACTGTAGAACTACCATTCAATCCAGCAACTCTACTTCTGGGTATTTCAGTTCAGCCACTCAGTTGAGTCCAATTCTTTGCAACCCCATGGACTGCCGCATGCCAGGATTCCCAGTCCATTACCAAGTCCCAGAGCTTGCTCAAACTCAAGTCCATCAAGTTGGTAATGCCATCCAACCATCTTATCTTCTGTTGTTCCCTTCTCCTCCTGCCTTCAATCTTTCTCAGCATCTGGGTACAATTAGAACTAGACATGGAATAACAGACTGGTTCCACATAGGGAAAGGAGTATGTCAAGGCTATATTTTGTCACCCTGCTTATTTAACTTATATGCAGAGTACATCATGAGAAATGCTGGACTGAATGAAGCACAAGCTGGGATCGAGATTGCTGGGAGAAATATCAATAACCTCAGATATGCAGATGATACCACCCTTATGGCAGAAAATGAAGAACTAATGAGCCTCTTGATGAAAGTGAAAGAGAAGACAGAAAAAGTTGGCTTAAAACTTAACATTCAGAAAACTAAGATCATGGCATCTGATCCCATCACTTCATGGCGAATAGATGGGGAAACAGTACAAACAGTGACAGACTATTTTGGCGGGGAGCCCAAAATCACTGCAGATGGTGACTGCAGCCATGAAATTAAAGGATGCTTGCTCCTTGGAAGAAAAGTTATAACCAACCTAGACTTTGCCAACAAAGGTCCATCTAGTCAAAACTAGGGTTTTTCTAGTGGTCATGTATGGATGTGAGAGTTGGACTATAGAGAAAGCTGAGTGCTGAAGAAGTGATGCTTTTGAACTGTTGGAGAAGACTCTTGAGAGTCCCTTGGACAGCAAGGAGATCCAAGCAGCCCATCCTAAAGGAAATCAGTCTTGAATATTCATTGGAAGGACTGATGCTGAAGCTGAAACTCCAGTACTCTGGCCACCTGACGTGAAGAGCCAACTCATTGGAAAAGACCTTGATGATGGGAAAGATTGAAGGCGGGAGGAGAAGGTGACTACAGAGGATAATGTAGTGGCATCATCATGGATGGATGGCATCACCGACACAATGGACATGAGTTTGAGCAAGCTCTGGGAGTTGGTGATGGACAGAGAAGCCTGGCGTGCTGCAGTCCATGGGGTCTCAAAGAGTTGGACACAACTGAGTGAGTGAACTGAACTGACCTGGGTACTTAGCTGAAGAAAATGAAAACTAATTTGAAAGGATATATGTGCCCCTCTGCTCATTACAGCATTATTTGTAATAGTCACGATATGGAAACATTACCTATAGAAAAAGAATGAAATCTTGCCATTTGCAATAACATGAATGTTCACTACATGAAATAGGTCAGACAGCAAAAGACAAATGAGGTATGAGCTCACTTATACATGGAATCTAAAAACTGAAACAGACTTACAATATAGGGAACAGTTTGGTGGTTATTAGAGGGGACAGGCAATGGCAACCCACTCCAGTACTCTTGCTTGGAGAATCCCGTGGATGGAGGAGCCTGGTAGGCTGCAGCCCTTGGGGTCGCTAAAAGTTGGACACGATGAGCGACTTCACTTTCACTTTTCACTCTCATGCATTGGAGAAGGAAATGGCAACCCAACTCCAGAGTCCTTGCCTGGAGAATCCCAGGGATGGGGGGGCCTGGTGGGCTGCCATCTATGGGGTCGCACAGAGTAGGACACGACTGAAGCGACTTAGCAGCAGCAGCAGCCGAGGGGACAGGAGTGGGAGGATGGGCAAAACAAGTGAAGGGGATCAAGAGGTACAAAGTTACAGGTATAAAATAAATAAGTCATGGGGATGCAACGTATAGCATAAGGAATATGACCAATTATGCTGTAGTTAACTTTGGGAACAGACAGTATTAATAAGAAGATTTATTATGGTTATCAGTGTACACCACCATATTGCACAGCAGAACCCAATAAACTATTGTAAGTAAATTATGGTTCAGTTTTTTTAAGAAGAAGCCATTTTTCACTGATTTCTGTTGTCTGGGTTTCATGAATATGGTAGAACAGCCAGTCTCCCCCCTGCCCCCGCCAGCTTTGTGTTACTGAAATTTCTTAAAAACGAAAACAAGGAATATATAGGTTGCTTAGCCAAGTCTAATATTTGTGAATATTTTCTTTAGTGAATGAATGGAAAAGTTAATTTGAAAATTAGCATCGGCTTGCTGGTGGGTGTTTCCAAGGATTTTTTAAGATACCAGACTTGTGTGTTTATGTAAGTGTGTACATGTGTCTATGTGTCTATGTGAGTGTATTTGTTATATGCATGTGTGTGTGTGTGTGTGTGTGTAAACACTTCACTCTTTGTTTTCCAGTCCAGTGCTTTGGATGAGGAGTTTGGACAGTTCTCAGCAAGTTCTCTGAACTTTTTTGTACTTTGTGGAGTTTCATTTTAAACAAATGCGTAAATACAACAAAGACTTATGTCTCTAAACCTCCTCCAACTTGTTCAGGCTTCTAAATACAATTTCTTGAAATCACAACAATTTGGATCTGGAAATGGCTTTCAGATTGTTTTAGGAAAGAAAGGTGGCAAGTTCAGAGCCTCTCTAAAAGCAAAGGAATTTTAAAAGCAATCAAGAAAGAAACCTGCAGAGAGACTTCAAGTAAGAAAAGAGGGCTTTGATGAGGCCCCAGAAAGCTCTCCTGCAAATGAAGAACAGCTAAATGAGCCATTTATAAGCAAATAACAGGAGAACTGAAGAAAAATGAGGCAGGGACTGTTTTTCCATTCAGGCCAAGTAATATGGGTAGTGCTAAGTTGGGCGGTAGCAGAAATGAGCAAACAGTATGACTCTTAATTGCCGTCTCTAAGCCTTCTGGTTGAGGAGAACAAGAGCAGGAGCCCAGGAGAATGCCTCCCCAAAAGAAAATGTCTTGTGCCCCTCCTTGGCTCCATAATTTTTTTTATAACTTAAAAAGCTTTTTATCTATTTGGCTACGTCGGGTCTTAGTTGTGGCACACAGGATCTTCAGGCTTTGTTGCAACATTCAGAATCTTTATTGCAACCTGTGGGATCTGGTTCCCCAACCGAGGATCAAACAAACCTGGGTCCCTGCACTGGTAGTACAGGGTTTTAACCACTAGACCACCAGGGAATTCCCTCTGTAATTACTATGATCTCAACTTTATCAGCTTTGGGAAAAAACCAAGGGTTGTAGGATTAGTTCAAAATAAATCCCCCTCAAATCGATAACCTGTTACATGAAGCTGTCAAGTATGTGTCTCCAGAGACTGCTCTATGCAAAAATGCAACCAGAGAGAAAAAATGTGCAGCTGAAACTAAGACATACTCTTTTCTATAGCAAATAGTACTTTGGGCAGAGTTGGCCTCATAGTTTCACATATTAAGGTGATTCAGTGGCTTAAGCAGAGAAAGACAACTCTGGAAGAAGCAGAAAGAAAATTAGAGGCAGAATGTCTTAGTCTCTTAAAAAGGCATCATCATTTCATCTGGTAATGAGACCTGGGACTGCGCACCCTTGAGTCACCCAAGACTCCTCTTGAACACTTCTGATTACAGGGGATGGCCAGAATTCTGTTTGAGGTCAGAAGAGAGATGAAGGCAGTCTGACTCCCTCACCTGATCATGGCAAGAAAAGAGCATTCTGGGTTCTTGCGAGTTCATTCTTGTCATAGAATATAGAGAATATTGCCTTCAAATTGTGCCCTGGGCTTCCTAAGAGCCATAAATCCAGGATAGATGATTCTGGAAGGCAGGGGATTCTTTCTCCATTAATTCATATCTCATAAGACAGCCTACAGTGAAGTGGTTGTTAGCAGCAAGAGCAATGGTTCCAGAAATTCACATGAATGGAAATCAGGGGTTTACTCTTTGGTTTAAGTCAACTATAAGCAGGCAAAGTAGGAATTATCAGGGAAAAAAAAGTGCAAATGGAACATCACACACACACACACATGGAAAAAGAAAAAGAAGAAAGAAAGAAATCTGAGGATTATATGAGACACCCAGGTTGAAAAATAACCTCAAAGGACCCATCAAACCTAACCAAGATAAAATCAGCAGTCTTATTCATAGCCTTCAATTAAAATAGTAGTATTTCTAATTACCATACAGTACAGTGACCCAGTTCTCACAATCTGAGTGTAGCTTTTAAAGGCAGTGGTGTCAGAAAGAAATGAATTCTGCACAAATCAGTCAAGTTTCATTGCACCATTTCTATAGCAACTAGAAGCAAAGGAGTTACAAGGCTTGGTGACAGGAGAGTCTAAGTGGAAAAAAAAAAACCAAACACATTCAGGTTATTTATCAAGTTCAGTAAAAAAAAAAAAAAAAAAAGCTGTTAATCTCATTGGACTTCCTAAATGAGACTTTTTAAAGTGCTTCATGATTTTATCAACATCTAAGCAATATGTTTCCAACCTGGCACCTTGAACATCTCAGAATGCTTGGAAGTAAAGATGGGACCCGCGTTATTTGCAGTACTTCAAAAAGCCTAATACAAATTGTACATTTATCTGTATAACCCTGAGTTTTGAACTCACATAATCTAATATTTGCACAGAACTACATTTTTTTTTAAAGTATAGTACTAAAAAGTAATTTTAAAAAAGGAGGTTCATGTTTTTTTTTACCCAAGACACTGGACCAATATTACTTCATAATCCAAGCAGCACTTGTTGTATCTCTGTTTCTCTCCTTCCCAGGGTTTTCTGCCCTTCACCATGCTAGAGACTCACTCATGAAAATCTCCTCAAGCTCTCTGACTACTGGCTGCTCTCTGGCATCTTTCTCCTTCACTCTCCCTCTCCTCTGTCTTGTCCATTCCCCTACCCTCAGGTGTTTATTACAGAGCTTTCTCTCACTTCTTTTGTGACTCTTCCCATGTCTTTCTGCTGCTCAGTTCCTGTCTTGTGTGACTGTTTCTGCCTCCTCAAAGCATACGAAGATGCCTTCTCCATAGCAGTGGAAACATGTACAGATGGACATAGCAACAATTCCTTTTACTTACTGAGTAGAAACGTACACGTTTATAATTTTGGCACTTATTGATTATTCTGCTAGAGTGAAAAACAGGAACTAATCCAACGTTCATCGAAAGGGGGAAATAGATCATGAGCCAAAGGGTGGAAGCCTTGCTTGAATTCACATTAAAATTATGTCTGCAGTGACTTTTGGAAGGGAAGAGGTAGAATTGACTGGAAAGAGGAAACACATAGATATGAAACTTATCTGTAATATTTCAAATCTTCAGAGCTGCTGTATTTAAAATAAATAACCAACAAAGAAAAAAATTCAAAACAGCAAAATAAATAAAAAATGCTGACAGACCAGGAAAAAAAAAAGGATAGTTTAAAAAAAAGAAATGAGAAAAATAATTTTGGCACATATTATTATCCTACAACAACAGGATCTTGTCTCCGAGTGGTTCTTATTTGCTGATTCATGGCTAGAGAGCTTAACCCTTCCTGGTTGACTTTCTCCCTAACCATCCCTCCCTAAGTAGTGCCCTGTGGTATCTTTGGGGAATCTCTGTGACTCCTCCACACATAGTTTAAAAAACCTTATGTAGCTGCATTCTGGCCATTGGCCTGGCCCTGTACCACTGAACAAGCTTTCAGGTGTGCATGCTGCACATCCTTTGGAGATGAGTGACCTAGGACTCAGGAGTCTTCCACATCTTGCTACGTGATGCTAGGCAGTCAGAGGGTATTTTAGAAATACCGTGTTATCAATGATACCAAAGATGATGGCACCTAATTTTCCAGCAAATCTATGTTTCCCAGTCAATGGCATTTCCTGAAGTGTATACCAAAGGTCAGTCGTTCTATAAAATACTCTGTAATAAAAGGATTCTGTGTAGTTATGGGGAAAGGTTCAGTCTATACACAGCCCTTTAGATACTTATGATACTTGTTAGCCTGTTGTTTAACTTGTTCAACCCAACATATCTCAAGCTTACTTGGTGAAAAAAGCACTCCATTACTCTCAAAACACCCTTCAACACCCCACAGTATAAATGTGCATCTTCCTTTGGTAAATTGGCCTAGGATCACATAATAAGTCAGAAGATGTCTCAAATAATCCTTTTTTGTGGCTTTTCTATTTCCTATTCTATCATCTTTTCTTAACAAAAAATTAACTCTTTCATCAGGAATGAAGAGCAACAATGGAAGCATTAGGGATAAAAAAATGATTAGTTTAGAACTTTCCTTTCATACCATCTGCAATGTGTTCAATGCTGGCAGCCTGTGTTCGGTCCATTTTTCGCCGTGTGCAGGTCAGGCTTGAAGTGATACATGCTTTTTGTTTTCTCTGGACACCAATCAGAGAGTTTCTTTCATTCAACATCTGGTACTGCTTAAAAGCTGGAAGAAAAAAAAAAAAAGAAATAAAAGAAAAAAGGAAAAAAATGCGGGTGGAGGCACTTCATGAAAAAGCTATTAGTAGGCAGGGAAATGAGGACTTGGTGTTCTCACAAAGGAAGGAACACTTAAGGAAAACTGAAAAAAAAAACACCTAGAAATATGAATGTACTAGTATTTCTTTTCATTAACAGTTTATTATCTGTGGTGTGTGTGTGTATATACAGATATAGATATATCTAAGATAACCCACAACAAAACACAGTGCTTTCCTCAAAAACTTTCAGACACGCACCAGAAAAGGACAGCCCTGGGGGAAATATATGAATGCTGCATTGAATTATGTTAAATGGGTCGTGGCCAGCCACCAGGAGGACTTTTCCTAAGAAGGCAAATGATCACCCATTCAAGGGTAGTCCCAGAAAGTAGGGAGGAAGGCAAGGAACAGACTTGCAGCCATGATCAGAGCCAAGCATCCCGCTCCAGGAAACGCTTCATTCCTGGAAAAAACTGTGGCTGAATATTCAAAGGAAGGTTGGCATTTCACTGAGACCATGAAAGGTTCAAAATCAAACAAACAAACAAAAAAACAACATGATATCATTCACTCATGCAAGAAAACTTTTTTTACACTTATCATACATCAAGGAAAAAATACTAATAGAAACATTGAAAAAGGCACGGTCTCTACCCTCCAGGAGTTTAAATCCTAAGAATGAATAAAGACACATGCATGGATAACTCTGTACCAGGTAGGATGTGATTGAAGTCTGGAAGAGTTATAGGTCCCTCTGAAAGTTCAGAGGAGGAGCTTAAAAAAATTCTCTTACAATGTACGTCTTAGAATTTGTGTGCAAAGTACTGTTAGGAATGGAGGTAAGTAAAATGATCTGCACCTCTGCCCTGCCCCCACTGGCTCACCATTGTAATGATCTCTTTGGTACCCAGCTACTCATCTTTTAAGACAGATGTTAACAAACTACAGCCTTGGGGCATATCTGGCCCATTCAGATCAGTTCAGTTCAGTCGTTCAGTCGTGTCTGTCTCTTTGCAATACCATGAATCGCAGCACGCCAGGCTTCCCTGTCCATCACCAACTCCCAGAGTTCAGTCAGACTCACGTTCATCGAGTCAGTGATGCCATCCAGCCATCTCATCCTCTGCCATCCCCTTCTCCTCCTGCCCCCAATCCCTCCCAGCCTCAGAGTCTTTTCCAATGAGTCAACTCTTTGCATGAGGTGGCCAAAGCACTGGAGTTTCAGCTTTAGCATCATTCCTTCCAAAGAAATCCCAGGGCTAATCTTCAGAATGGACTGGTTGGATCTCCTTGCAGTCCAAGGGACTCTTGAGTCTTCTCCAACACCACAGTTCAAAAGCATCAATTCTTCGGCGCTCAGCTTTCTTCACAGTCCAAATCTCACATCCATACATGACCACTGGAAAAACCATAGCCTTGACAAGATGGACCTTTGTTGGCAAAGTAAT
>SJYQ01003403.1:92025-126021 GCA_006410935.1 Redunca redunca | reverse complement strand
TATTCTTGCCACCTCTTCTTAATATCTTCTGCTTCTGTTAGGTCCATACCATTTCTGTCCTTTATCAAGCCCATCTTTGCATGAAATGTTCCCTTGGTATCTCCAATTTTCTTGAAGCGATCTCTAGTCTTTCCCATTCTGTTGTTTTCTTCTATTTCTTTGCACTGATCACTGAAGAAGGCTTTCTTATCTCTTCTTGCTATTCTTTGGAACTCTGCATTCAGATGCTTATATCTTTCCTTTTCTCCTTTGCTTTTTGCTTCTCTTCTTTTCACAGCTATTTGTAAGGCCTCCCCAGACAGCCATTTTGCTTTTTTGCATTTCTTTTCCATGGGGATGGTCTTGATCCCTGTCTCCTGTACAATGTCACGAACCTCTCTCCATAGTTCATCAGGTACTCTATCTGTCAGATCTAGTCCATTAAATCTATTTCTCACTTCCACTGTATAATCTTAAGGGATTTGATTGAGATCATGCCTGAATGGTCTAGCGGTTTTCCCTGCTTTCTTCAATTTAAGTCTGAATTTGGTAATAAGGAGTTCATGATCTGAGCCACAGTCAGCTCCTGGTCTTGTTTTTGTTGACTGTATAGAGCTTCTCCATCTTTTGCTGCAGAGAATATAATCAATCTGATTTTGGTGTTGACCATTTCCTCTCCTGTCAAATGAGATAATGTACAACAATTGCCGAAATAATACTTCCTTCATGGACCTCTTCTTATATTTGACCCCTGCCTTTCAGACCAATTTGGCAATAAGGAGTTCATGATCTGAACCCCAGTCAGCTCATGGTCTTGTTTTTGTTCACTGTATAGAGCTTCTCCATCTTTGGCTGCATAGAATATAATCAGTCTGTTTTTGGTGTTGACCATCTGGTGATGTCCATGTGTAGAGTCTTCTCTTGTGTTGTTGGAAGAGGATGCTTGCTATGACCAGTGCATTTTCTTGGCAAAACTCTATTAGTCTTTGCCCTGCTTCATTCCACATTCGAAGGCCAAATTTGCCTGTTACTCCAGGTGTTTCTTGACTTCCTACTTTTGCATTCCAGTCCCCTAATAATGAAAAGGACATCTTTTTGGGTGTTAGTTCTAAACGGTCTTATAGGTCTTCATAGAACCGTTCAACTTCAGCTTCTTTAGCATTACTGGTTAAGCTCCCATATTCTTCAGTATAGTTTTTATCAAAAGGCTACCAGGGGAAACAATACTAATAGAAAATTAACTGAAGAATAATCTTCCATTCCTCTCTGGTCTAAATATTTTTCTGAGACCAAGTAAAATCATCAAAGGGAGAGATTCATAAAAACACATTTCTTGGCTACTTGTGAATTTGGTTTTTTGAATGTCTCTCAGGCATTATTATCCTCAGTTTAATTGATTCATGTTATTTTCAAAAAATTTTAAATTATTTATTTATTTTGCTACACTGGAATATTAATCAGCCACAAAAAAGAATGAAATAATGCCATTTGCAGCAAGCAACATGGATGCACCTAGAGATTATCATATAGAGTCAGAGAAAGACAAATAAGGCCCAAATAAACAAGAGTATTTTTTTAATTAATATTCCATTGGCTATATGTACTATATCTTCTTTGTCCATTCCTCTGTTGATGGACATTATGTTGCTTCCATGTCTTGGATATTGTAAATAGTATTGCACTGAACCTTGGGGTGGATGTATCTTTTAGAATTTTACTTTTCTCTGGATATATGCCTAAGAGTAGGCTAGCTAGATCATATGGTAGCTCTGTTTTTAGTTTTTCAAGAAATCTCCATGCTGTTCTCCATTGTGGCTGCACCAATTCACAGTCCCACCAACAATGTAGGAGGGTTCCCTTTGCATCGTCTTCAGCATTTATTGTTAATAGACCTTTTGATGATGGCCATTCTGATTGGTGTGAGGTGATACCTCATTGTAGTTTTGATTTGCATTTATTTCTCTGATAATTAGTGATGTTGAGCATCTTTTCATATGCCTCTTGGCCATCTGTATGTCTTCTTCGGTGAAATGTCTGTTCTGCCCCTCTTCTTTTGGGTTTTATTGAAGTATTGTTGATTTACAAAGTTGTGTTAATTTCTTCTGTAGAGGAAAATGACCCCAGTTTTATATATATACATATGTATATATATTCATTTTCATTATGGTTTGTAACAGGATATTGAATATAGTTCCCTGTGCTATACAGTGGAATCTTGTTGTCTATCCATCCTATGTATAATAGTTTGTCTCTGCTGATTCCGGACTCCCATTTCTTCCCTCCCCTCCCCCTTCCTACTTGTTCTGCCCATTTTTTAAATTGGGCTTTTTTTTTTTGACATAGATCTGCATGAGCTGTTTGTATATTTTGGAGATTCAGACAGGACACTCCAAGGTTTGGAGGTTACTTCCAAGGAGTTAAGGAGAAAGTCCAGGTTCAGGCTAAATGCAGTCTGTACAGCACAGCTCCCATATCAGTTTACAATATCAGAGAAGACTTCTTAGAGGGGGAAATGTGTAAATGGAGATCCAGGACAAGTAAGGGTTAGCCACGGTCTTCCAGCCAAAGGGAACAGCATAACAGGGGCTCAGAAACAAGAGAAAGCAGAGATTATTTGCAGTGCTTCAGCATGGGTCTGGAACAGAGAGTGTGAGAGAACAAGAGGCTAGGGAAGAGCCTGGAGGAAACATCTGGAGGGTGGATCTTAGGATGGCTCAGAAGCAGTGGTGTATTAGAACCAGCTTATGAGTTTGAGAGAGTCATCTGCTAAATACTCCAGAATCTTGCAAGCTATTCTTCAATACAGTTATTATTAAAAATTCAATTATATAAACTTATGACTAAATAAGTGTGTTAGTTACTCAGTCATGTCTGATTCTTTGTGACCCTATGGACTGTGGCCCACCAGGCTCCTTTGTCCATGGAATTCTCCAGGCAAGAATACTGGAGTGGGTAGCCACTCCCCTCTCCATAAATCATAGTTTTTAAAAATGATACTCAAGACTCATCACTAGTGAAATACTTTTCTTTCTTTCTTTCTTTTTTTTTTTTTGCTATTATTAGTTTTTTTGGTGTATCTATATGGTAGAAATTCTATACAATAGTGTATTTGTGTAAGTCTCTTCCCAGTTTGCTTTCAGTGACAGCACTTTGATGGCTTGAAATCAGTCGTGGTAGAAGTATATTTACACCACAATGATTAACAAATGCTACAACTCATGGCCTTTGCTTTCTGCCAAGAGCTGATGGTTAAACATTTACCAACACAAGAAGAATTGTATTTCCCCGAGGACCAAAAGTCACTGAGAGATATATTAAGGTGGGAAATGATATAATAAACTGTTCATTGGGAAGATCAATTTGGTTTTTGAAAGCAGGAGAGATTTATAGGACAAGAATGGATTCCAGAAGGCTAATTGGAAGCTTTGACACTGTCCTCCTTCATGGGCAAAGTCTATCTCCAGTCACAATACTAGGAACAACTACACTTCATCAGAATATCTGGCTTTTCATCTTATGCAGGCTATAAATCTCATAGCTGATAATTTTTCTTTCCCATTTGGAAGTAGGAAACCAAATTTTTGGTTCACCTCAAGCAATTTTTGCTAAACCCTTTTTATGCCCTTCAATTTCTTTTAATTTTCCTACTTCTGCTTTTCTCTTTGATACAATGTTCTCATTTAAAAGCTTTCCTAAATGGAGTCTTCATATCCTAATACCATATAGGCAATAACTAAATAAATAAAGATTTAAAAGGCAGCCTATGACCTTCAAGACTCACATTTATTTGAAACAAAAACTATCAACAAGTACTCCCAACTTTTGGTTGTCATTGAATGTCTCTTTCACTTGTTTTAGCTTCAGCATGAGGTTTCTTCTTAAAATCAGGGAAGAGCCAAGATCCTTGCCATCTCCCTTAAATCTGAAAGGGCTTCATTGAAAAAAAAAAAAAAGAACCACACAGAAGAGTCTCAGAGGAAGAATGAGCTAGTGGTGCATGTGACTGGTGTTCAGGACATTGACCTGACCTGGTTGTGTTCTGTAGATGCTCACTCCACCCTGGGACAGGATATGCAGTAGACACACCTGCTCATCTTTAGATATTAAATATCACTGTGTCCTGATAGGAACTTGGCAAGCCTCAGGGGTCATGAAGGAGGGATTATTTTGAATTTACAACTTGTGTCCTTACGGGTCACCTTGGTTGGAAAGAAACACACTGTTTCCTTCCATAATAATTTTACATTTATTCTTTTATTCAGTCTAATAATCACAACAATCCTATAATAGGTGGATGTTTTTGTCCCTGCTTTAGTGCAAAGGCAGTAAGGCTTTGGAGCTTTTAAAGAATTTGTTCAAGTGGAAGAGATAGGATTTGGTTTCACATTGCCTGCCTCCTGTCCAGACTTGTTCCCTTCCTCAACAAATCCTCTGCACAAAGTTCAGGTTCAGTTTTGACCGACTCAGGAGAGGAAGGGACAAGGGGGAGAGCCATGATTGTCTGTGAAGCTAAAAGGACTGGACATTTCAAAGCAATATATGTCAGACACCAACGAGTCTTGGGTAAAAGAACCCATCATACTAAACTATGTCTTTGAGAAACATCAGTAACTTCCTCTATCTTCATTATTGTTTTCTTTCTGGCCAACAAAAATAGTTATGTTAATAATTAAGATCATAATAACAGCTAATATTTATTGAGTGTTTTGTGTATGCCTGGCTGTGCCAAGGGCTTTACTTAAATTGTTAACTAAGGTAGATCTGAGTGTTCAGGTTCCTCGGTTGGCTGTCTGGTGAATAAATCTCTTTTCTGCAAACCTCAGCATCTTGGTAGTTTGGCTCGCTGCACACTGGGCAAAACAAATCTGCTTTGTTGTTGGTGATGAGGATGGTGACAAGGGCTATGGGGTGAGGTGATGTGTGGGTAAGGTGACCATTGAAACGTGCTGTGTTCCTCTTGTCATTCCCACGGACTGTGAAGATCAAGCTCTGAGCCTTTCAAGTGTGAGCACTGACTCCAAGACTCTAAAATAGTGAGAACTCACACAAAGGAAACCACTTGAATACAAGATCTGGCATCAGCCAACCACCAGTAGCACCCTGTGCAGGACACCTCATCTAAACAACAAACAAAACAAAAATACAAACCCAATCATCAGCAGGCAGGATTACCACCTCACTCAGCCTTGCCCATCAGAGAAAAAACAAACAAACAAACAAACAAAACTCAGCACAAATATCACCCTATATGAAGCTCACACAAACCACCAGACAGACCTTACTTAGGACGGCAGAAACCAAAAGCAGGAAAGAATTCAACCTTCTTCAAGGAAAGAATTCAACTTCCCTTGAAGCCTGGGAAAAGGAGACCTCAAACACAGTAAGTTAAAAAAATAAATAATGAGAAGGTAGAGAAATACTACACGAAGGAAAAAACTAGAAACACAAAGTCCAAATAAATGAAGAGGAAATAGGCAAACTACCTGAAAAAGAATCAGAATAATGATAGTAAAGATGATCAAAAACCTTGAAAACAAAATGGAGGAAATGCAGGAATCAATTAACAAAGACCAAGAAGAGTTATTCCAATTCCAAAGAAAGGCAATGCAAAAGAATGCTCAAACTACCACACAATTTCATTCATCTCACATGCTAGTAAAGTAATGCTCAAAATTCTCTAAGCCAGGCTTCAGCAATACATGAACTGTGAACTCCCCGATGTTCAAGCGGGTTTTAGAAAAGACAGAGGAACCAGAGATCAAATTGCCAACATCCGCTGGATCATCGAAAAAGCAAGAGAGTTCCAGAAAAACATCTATTTCTGCTTTATTGACTATGCCAAAGCCTTTGACTGTGTGGATCACAATAAACTGTGGAAAATTCTGAAAGAGATGGGAATACAAGACCACCTGACCTGCCTCTTGAGAAATCTGTATGCAGGTCAGGAAGCAACAGTTAGAACTGAACATGAAACAACAGACTGGTTCCAAATAGGAAAAGGAGTACGTCAAGGCTGTATATTGTCACCCTGCTTATTTAACTTCTATGCAGAGTACATCATGAGAAACGCTGGACTGGAAGAAACACAAGCTAGAATCAAGTTTGCCGGGAGAAATATCAATAACCTCAGATATGATGACACCACCCTTATGGCAGAAAGTGAAGANTAACTTCGGAAGAGAATAAAGTCAAAAGAATGAAAAGAACTGAGGATAGTCTCAGAGACCTCTGGGAAAATATCAAACACACCAACATTTGAATTAAAGGGGTCCCAGAAGAAGAAGAGAAAAAGAAAGGTTATGCGAAAATTTTTGAAGAGTTATAGTTGAACCTTTTCCCAACATGGAAAAGGAAATAGTCAATCAAGTCCAAGAGGCACAAAAAGACCCATATAGGATAAATCCACAGAGAAACATGCTAAGATGCATACTAGTCAAACTAACAAAGACTAAACACAAAGAAAGAATATTAAAAGCAGCAAGGGAGTGCTGGAATTCAGCTCCAACATCCAGGGAATCAGCCTGAAGGGGTGAGTGGTGTCCGCGGAGGATGATGTAGTCTCTGACTCATAGTGTGGAACTACATGTTTATTTCAAGCTTCAGGTTCTCTTTTATACTTTGACAAAAGCATTAGGTCAGAGGATTGACATTTTCAGTTTCCCCCACCCAGATTTACTGTCTCCAGAAATCATTGTTGCCCTACAAACAGAGTTCCTGCTTCAGAATTCTTGCAGGAATTCCTGCAAGAGTTCCTGCTTTACTATCTATTATCTATTTTCTCTGATGCATCCTATACTTAACTTTTTATTACATTGTAACTCATGCCACATCCCTCAGTTTATTTCTTATCTTTCTAAATCTTGTTTGCCCCCAGCATCGTAAGATCACTATCTCCTAAAAAGGCTTCTAGCTATTCTTAATTATTCCTAAACTCAAGGCAATGGCAACCCACTCCAGTACACTTGCCTGGAAAATCCCATGGATGGAGAAGCCTGGAAGGCTGCAGTCCATGGGGTCGCTAAGTCGGACATGACTGAGCGACTTCACTTTCACTTTTCACTTTCATGCATTGGAGAAGGAAATGGCAAACCACTCTAGTGTTATTGCCTGGAGGATCCCAGGGACGGGGGAGCCTAGTGGGCTGCTGTCTATGGGGTCGCACAGAGTTGGACATGACTGAAGTGACTTAGCAAAAAAACAAAAACAACTCAGCAAACTTCTTTTGCCATAAATACTTCCCTCAGAAACATCTCATAAAACAATCCTTCCCATGGCCTCAAGCTGTGGCCTACATGCTCATCCTGGAACATTCTTTGTGAAGATCCCTGAACAAATGTCAATGGTTACTTTATAGATCATTTTCTGGGCACAACTGCAGAAGGCTTTGTGCTTTCTCATGCTTCTCTCAAGCACCTTAACATTCTTTCCAGCCAACTCAACCGAAGAAAGGAAAGAACAAGTGAGAATCACAAGGCCTAACTCCTTCATCCTGGGGCCATGCCTGTGAGATGAGAAGAGGGGGTTGGGGCTCTGCCTCCATTTTGTCAGTAATGCCTAATGCAGCTCCCGACAAGGGAGAATCAACAAGTAACATACAAGGGAAACCCCATATACTTAATAGCTGATCTCTCAGCTGAAACTCTATAGGCCAGAAGGGAATGGCAGGATATAGTTAAAGTACTGAAAGGAAACAATCTACAGCCAAGATTACTGTACCTGGCAAGGCTCTCATTCAAAATTGATGGAGAAATAAAAAGCTTTTTAGACAAGCAAAAGTTAAGAGAATTTAGTACCACCAAACTAGCTTTACAGCAAATGTTAAAGGGACTTACATAGTCAAGAAATACAAGCGAAGAAAAAAGATCTACAAAATCAAACCCAAACAATTAAGAAAATGGCAATAGGGACATACATATCAATAATTACTTTAAATGTAAACGGATTAAATGCTCCAACCAAAAGACACAGACTGGCTGACTGGATATGAAAACAAGACCCATATATATGCTGTCTACAAGAAACCCACTTCAGACCTAAAGACACATATAGACAAAGTGAGAGGATGGAAAAATATATTCCATGCAAATGGGAAGCAAAGGAAAACTGGAGTAGCAATCCTCATATCAGACAAAATAGACCTTAAAGATGATTACAAGAGATAAGGAAGGACACTACATAATGATCAAGGGATCAATCCAAGAAGAAGTCATAACAGTTATAAATATCTGTGCACCCAACATAGGAGCACCTCAGTACATAAGACAAACACTAACAGACATAAAAGGAGAAATTGACAGTAATGCAATATTATTAGGAGACTTTAATACCCCACTTACACCACTGGACAAATCATCAAAACAGAAAATAAGGAAACACAAGTCTTAAATGATAGATTAGATGAGGTGGATCTCATTGATATCTTTAAGACATTCCATCCAAATGCAGAATACACCTTCTTCTCAAGTGCACATGTTCTCCAGGATAGACCACACCTTGGGTCACAAATCAAACCTCAGTAAGTTTAAGAAAATTGAAATCAAATCAAGCATCTTTTCTGACCACAATGCTATGAGACTAGATATCAATTACAAGAAACAAACTGTAAGAAACACAAACACATGGAGATTAAGCAACACGTTTCTAAATAACCAACAGGCTACTGAAGAAATCTAAAGAGAAATAAAAAAAATTTTCTGGAAACAAATGACAATGAAAACAAGACTACTAAAAACCTACAGGATGCAGCAAAAGCAGTTCTAAGAGGGATGCTTATAGCAATACAATCCTACCTCCAGAAACAAGAAAAACATCAAATGGAGAGCCTGACTTTACACCTAAAACAACTGGAAAAAGAAGAACAAAAGACCAAAAATTAGTAGATGGAAAGAAATCATAAAGATCCGAGCAGAAATAAATGAAAAAGAAATGAAAGAAACAATAGCAAAGATTAATAAAACTAAAACTTGGTTCTCTGAGAAGATAAAATTGACAAACCTTTAGCCAGACTTATCAAGAAAAAAAGAGAGAAGAATCAAGTCAACAAAATTAGAAATGAAAAAGGAGAGGTTACAGCAGACAATGCAGAAATACAAAGGATTATAAGAGAGTATTATGAATAACTATATGGCAATAAAATGGATAATCTGGAAGAAATGGACAGATTCTTAGAAAAGTTTAATCTTCGGAGACTGAACCAGGGAGAAATAGAAATTATGAACAACCCAGTTGCAAGCACTGAAATGGAAGCTGTGATCAAAAATCTCCCAAAAAACAAAAGCCCAGGACCAGATGGTTTCACAGGAGAATTCTATCAAACATTTAGAGAAGAGCTAATGCCTATCCTTCTAAAACTCTTTCCAAAAAATTGCAGAGGAAGGAACATTTCCATACTCATTCTACAAGGCCACCATCACCCTGATACCAAAACCAGACACAGATTTCTTTTTTTTTTCCAGGATGGGGAACACGTGTATACTTCAATAAAGATTTAAAAAACAAAAACAAAAACGAAACACCCCACAGGTTTCTTTTTGAAAAAGAAGAAAACTACAGGCCAATGTCACTGGTGAATATAGATACAAAAATCCTCAACACAGTTTACAAACAGACTTTACAAAGTTTACAAACAAAAGTTTAACAAACAGAATTCAGTAACACATAAAAAAGCTCATACACCATCATCACGTTGGGTTTATTCCAGGGATGCAAGGATTCTTGAGTATATGCAAATAAAACAATGTGATACACCATATCAACAAACTGAAAGATAAAAAACCATATGATCATCTCAATAGATGCAGAAAAAGCCTTTGTCAAAATTCAGCACCCATTTATGATGAAAACTCTTAAAAAAAATGAGCATAGGAGGAACCTACCTCAACATAGTAAAGGCCATATATGATAAGCCTACAGCAAACATTATTCTCAATGGTGAAAACTGAAAGCATTCCCCCTAAGATCAGGAACAAGACAAGCACGTCCACTTTTGCCACTATTATTCAACCTAGTTGTGGCAGTCCTAGCTACAGCAATAAGAGAAGAAAAGGAAATAAAGGGAATCCATGTGGGAAAAAAAGAAGTAAAGCTCTCACTGTTTTGCAGATGACCTGATACTGTACATAGAAAACCCTAAAGATATTATCAGAAAATTACTAGAGCTAATCAGTGAATTTAACAACGTCAAACGATACAGAATTAATACACAGAAATCACTTGCATTTCTATATACTAACAGTGGAAAATCAGAAAGAGAAATTATGTAATCAATCCCATTCACCATTGCAACAAAAAGAATTAAATATCTAGGAATAAACTTACCTAAGGAAACAAAAGAAGTGTACACAGAAAATTATAAGACACTAATGAAAAAACCAAAGATGACATAAACAGTTGGAGAGATATTTCATGTTCCTGGGTAGGAAGGATCAGTTTTGTGAAAATGACTATACTACCAAATGTAATCTATAGATTCAATGCAATCCCTATCAAATGACCAATGGTATTTTTCACAGAACTAGAAGAAGAAATTTCACAATTTATATGGAAATACAAAAGACCCTGAATAGCCAAAGCAGTCTTGAGAAAGAAGAATGGAGCTGGAGGAATCAACCTTCCTGACTTCAGAGTATACTACAAGGCTACAGTCATCAAGACAGTATGGTACTGGCACAAAAACAGAATATAGACCAGACCAATGGTACAAGATAGAAAGCCCAGAAATAAACTCATGCACCTGTGGGTACCTTATTTTTGACAAAGGAGGCAAGAATATACAATGGGGCAAACAGAGCCTCTTCAATAAATGGTGCTGGGAAAACTGGACAGCTACATGTAAAACAATTAAATTAGAACACTTCCTAACACCATGCACAAAGGTAACTTCAAAATGGATTAAAGACCTAAATGCAAGACCAGAAACTATAAAACTCTTAGAGGAAAATATAGGCAGAACACTTGATGACATAAATCAAAGCAAGATCCTGTATGACCCACCTTGTAGAGTAATGGAAATAAAAGCAAAAGTAAACAGGTGGGACTTAGTTAAACTTAAAAGCTTTTGCACAGCAAAGGAAACTATATGCAAGGTGAAAAGGCAACTCTCAGAACGGAAGAAAATAATAGCAAATGAAACAATTGACAAAGGATTAATTTCCAAAATATACAAGCAGCTCATACAACTCAATACCAGAAAAACATAAACAACCCAATCAAAAAGTGGGAAAAAGAACTAAACAGACATTTCTCCAAAGAAGATGTACAAATGGCTAACAAGCACACACAAAGATACTCAACATCACTCATTATTAGAGAAATGCAAATCAAAACTACAATGAGATATCACCTCACACCTGTCAGAATGGCCATCATCAAAAGTCTACAAACTATAAATGCTGGAGAGAGTGTGGAGAAAAGGGAATGCTCTTGCATTGTTGATAGGAATGTAAATTGATAAAGCCACTATGGAAGACAGTATGGAGATTCCTTAAAAAACTAGGAATAAAACCACCATATGACCCAGCAATCCCACTCCTAGGCATATACCCTGAGGAAACCAAAATTGAAAAAGACACATGTATCCCATTGGTCATTGCAGCACTATTTACAGTAGGTAGAATATGGAAGCAACCTAATTGTCCATCAAGAGATGAATGGATAAAGAAGTTTTGGTACATATACACAATGGAATGTTACTCAGCCATAAAAAGATCACATTTGAGTCAGTTCTAATGAGGTGGATGAACCTAGAGCCTATTGAAAGAGAAAGATAAATATTGTATTCTAATACATATATACAGAATCTAGAAAAATGGTACTGAAGAATTTATTTACAGGGCAACAGTGTAGAAACAGACATAGTGAGCAGACTTATAGATGTGGGGAGAGGGGAGGAAAGGGTGAGATATAGGAAAGAGCAGCATGGAAACTTACATTACCATATGTAAAATAGATAGCCAATGGGAATATGCTGTATGGATCATGAAACTCAAAAATGGGCTCTGTATCAACCTAAAGGAGTGTAATGAGGAGGGAGATGGGAGGGAGTTTCAAAAAGGAGGGGATATAGGACTGTGAAGAAGGCTGAGTGCTGAAGAATTGATGGTTTTGAACTGTGGTGTTGGAGAAGACTCTTGAGAGTCCCTTGGACTGCAAGGAGATGCAACCAGTCCATTCTGAAGGAGATCAACCCTGGGATTTCTTTGGAAGGAATGATGCTAAAGCTGAAACTCCAGTACTTTGGCCACCTCACACAAAGAGTTGACTCATTGGAAAAGACTTTGATGCTGGGAGGAATTAGGGGCAGGAGGAGAAGGGGATGACCAAGGATGAGATGGCTGGATGGCATCACTGACTGGATGGATGTGAGTCTGAGTGAACTCCGGGAGTTGGTGATGGACAGGGAGGCCTGGCGTACTGCGATTCATGGGGTCACAAAGAGTCGGACACAACTGAGCGACTGAACTGAACTGATGGAATTAAAAAAATTTTTTTTTTAATTTTTAAAAAAGTAAAAAAAAAAACCAAAACCTAGCCCTCACTACAATCCTGTGACAATGATGTAAATACTATTATTATACCTGGTTTATGGTCAAAGAAACTGACACTCAAGAGAGCAAGTTAGGGAAATTGTATAAGGTTGCAGATTTTATAAGTGCTGAAACCAGGAGATACTAAATCCCGTTGTTGTCTTGCAAAGGCTATTATGTGTTAAGGCACTGGGATGGGAATACCAGACTACCTTACCTGTCTCCTGAGATACCTGTATTCAAGTCAAGAAGCAAAAGTTAGAATTGGCTGTGTAATGATGGACTGGTTCAAAATTGGGAAAGAAGTACATCAAGGCTGTATATTGTCACCCTGCTTATTTAACTTATATGCAGAGTACATCAGGAGAAACGAGAGGCTGGATGAATCCAAAACTGGAATCACAATTGCCAGGAGAAATATCAACAACCTCAGGTAGGCAGATAATACCACTCTAATGGCAAAATGAAGAGGAACTAAAAAGCCTCTTGATGAAGGTGAAAGAGAAGAGTGAAAAAGCTAGCTTGAAACTCAGCATTCAAAAAACTAAGATCATGCCATCTGGTCCCACCACTTCATGGCAAATAAAAGGGGGAAAAGTAGAAGCAGTTGCAGATTTTACCTTCTTGGACTCCAAAGTCATTGCAGACAGTGACTGCAGCCATGAAATTAAAAGAGGCTTGCATCCCATTGCTGCCAGACCAATGTTTGGACTTCCTGGTGGTGTAGATGGTTAAGAATCCACCTGCAATGCAGGAGACCCAGGTTCAGTCCCTGGGTTGGGAAGATTCCTTGGAGGAGAGAATGGCTACCCACTCCAGTATTCTTGCCTGGAGAATTCCATGGACAGAGGAGCCTGGCGGGCTATAGACCATGGAGTTGTAAAGAGTTGAACATGACTGAACGACTTTCACTTCCTTTCTTTTGCTCCTTGGAAGGAAAGTTATGACAAACCTAGAGAGTGTATTGGAAAGCAGAGACATCACTTTGTTGACAAAGATCCACATAGTCAAAGCTATGGTTTGTTCAGCAGTCATGTACAGATGTGTGAGTTGGACCATGAAGAAGGCTGAGTGCCAAAGAATCAATGCTATTGAATTGTGGTGTTGGAGAAGACTCTTGAGAGGCTCTTGGAAATCAAACCAGTCAATCCTAAAAGAGATCAACCCTTAATATTCATTGGAAATACTGATGCTGAAGCTCCAGTACTTTGGTCATCTGAAGTAAAGACCTCTTTTCATTGGAAGGGACCCTGATCTTAGTCGTGGCATGTTGGATCTAGTTCCCTGACCAGGGATCAAACAGGGGCCCTCTACATTGAGTGCACAGAGTCTTGCCGCTGGACCACCAGGGAAGTCCTTCCAGCTCATTATTCTTAAGAAAATAATTCCTGCTGTCAGACTTGGTGGATTTCAGAGTGAAGCCAGAACCCCTTCTCTCTAGCCCCCAAGTTCAGTTCAGTTCAGTTGCTCAGTCGTGTCAGACTCCTTGTGACCCCATGAATCACAGCATGCCAGGCCTCCCTGTCCATCACCAACTCCCGGAGTTCACTAAAACTCATGTCCATCAAGTCGGTGATGCCGTCCAGCCATCTCATCCTCTGTCATCCCCTTCTCCTCCTGCCCCCAATCCCTCCCAGCATCAAAGTCTTTTCCAGTGAGTCAACTCTTCACATATGGTAGCCAAAGTACCAGAGTTTCAGCTTTAGCACCATTCCTTCCAAAGAAATCCCAGGATTGATCTCCTTTAGAATGGGCTGGTTGGATCTCGTTGCAGTCCAAGGGACTCTCAAGTCTTCTCCAACACCACAGTTCAAAAGCATCAATTCTTCAGTGCTCAGCTTTCTTCACAGTCTGACTCTCGCATCAATACATGACCACAGGAAAAACCATAGTCTTGACTAGACGGACCTTTGTTGGCAAAGTAATGTCTCTGCTTTTGAATATGTTATCTAGGTTGGTCATAATTTTCCTTCCAAGGAGTAAGCGTCTTTTAATTTCATGGCTGCAATCACCATCTTCAGTGATTTTGGAGTCCCCCAAAATAAAGTCTGACACGGTTTCCACTGTTTCCCCTTCTATTTCCCATGAAGTGAGCATGTAAGACCTTCCATGATACAATCTTTGCCCTTTCTGGAAATTCTTTCCAGCAGACCTTGTTCTATATTAGAGCTAGACTTGCTCACTATTTGTGTGTACGTTAATTTTCATGGCAGTCCTATAAGGTTTGGGTCATAATTCCCATCTTATAAATGGAAATAGTAGACATTAGAAGGAGTCCATTAATTGTCTTAATGAGGACACTGGGATTCAAAACTTCCTGGCACTAACATTTTTAACAACTTTTTAATACTGCCTAATAGTTCTATATTTTGAAACTATATAACTTAACTAACAAACCCAGTACAGGAAAACTACCCCTTATTCTACCCTTCTACCATTTGTTGGTTAATTCTTAAGCAAAAAGAGGAGCAATTCATGGAGCCCTGGAACCTGGACTCAGGAAGGGCCTGGAACCAGGAAAGGAAAAGCATGAGAACTCGGGGAGGACTCCATCTCAGCCTCTCCCATGGCTACCTAGGGGCCATCTTTGCTGCTGCTGCTGCTAAGTCGCTTCTGTCATGTCTGAATCTGTGCAACCCCACAGACGACAGCCCACCAGGCTCCACCATCCCTGGGATTCTCCAGGCAAGAACACTGGAGTGGGTTGCCATTTCCTTCTCCAATGCATGAAGATGAAAAGTTAAAGTGAGGTCGCTTAGTCGTGTCCGACTCTTCAAGACCCCATGGACTGTAGCCTACCAGGCTTTTCCATCCATGGGATTTTCCAGGCAAGAGTACTGGAGTGGGATGCCATCGCCTTCTCCAGGGGCCATCTTTATGAGTCACCTAAAAATTGCCCCTCAAAAGTTAAGCATTTAAACTTTCCTCTATAAGTTAGTAAAACATAATTATTGAGTTTGGTTCAGCTTAAGAGTTCAAGTTGTTAGTGTAGTTCATTCCAGATTGTGTGGGGGCTGGGGTAGGAGGGTTGATGGTATCAGGGTTTTGTGGCTTGGATGGTAAAGAATCTGCCTAAAGGGCAGGAGACCCAGGGTTCAATCCCTGGGTTGGAAAGATCCCCTGGAGAAGGGAATGGCTATCCACTCCAGTATTCTTGCCGGGAGAATTCCATGGACAGAGGAGCCTGGCAGGCTACAGTCCTTGGAATTGCAAAGAGCCAGTCATAACTCAGTAACTAAGCACAGCACAGTAGCTTACATTCCAGGCAGCATCATTAAAGATAAACGTAGGAAATGACTCCTTCTCACGGTGCCTGGAACTGCCTCCCCCATTGGAGGAGTGGCATGATTATGTTCCCCTCACAACCAGTGTGGAATTCTGGGAGTCTGGCATGGCCCGCTTGGACCTCTAAGAATTTGCATGTTGGAGTTTTAGTCCTTTCCCCTAGATATTCTCCTGAAAAGAATAGCTTTTCTAACTCCTTGCAGATATTTTACACTTCGATGCGAATGAGAGTAGAACCTTTTTGGAAAAAGCTTAAAGGAGACCAAACCTTGCATGAAGCTGCTGGTACCCAAAGGGGCCGAGAGGGACATTTGACCAGAAGATAGACTTGCGCCTTCACAGTTGTATCCAGTTATAGAACCATGCTGCGGTCACATGCTCTGATCATGCTGAAGTGAGTGCAGTATTGCTTTCAGACCATTGCCAGGTTGTGAAGGCTGTCTTGTCTCCTTCTGGTCTTCTTGCAGGAACTCAGGAACCATGGAGGCAACAACCCCACCTGCTTGCAACAGCTCTGGTCTCCTGTGGGCAGGGGCAAGTTCTTACAACTCCCACCTGAGATCAGTGTGCAAGTCCAGTCCAGTATGAATGCAGAATCATGTATAACGCCAAGACTCAAACACATGTCAGTTACATCTACCTCAAAGCAAGTGCGTTTATTTTTCCTGGGTCTTAGTTTTTTCATCTGTAACCTGGGGAGAATCATACCTTCCTTACCAAGTTAAGTGAGAAAAAATATCATGTAGATTGCATTGCAATGCATACAGTAAACAGTAGAAATGCAGCTCTTTATTTGTTTTGGCTCCACTTTGCTTTATAAATATTAAAAAATAATGGTTTGTAAAGCCTCAGAAAAACATGCTTATCAATGCTTCTGTGGTTGGTACCTTAGCTCTAAGTTTGTTAGGAGAATTGTCTGCTTCAATAAGGAAGCAGTCATTCTTCACTTGTTTCTGCTTATTTGTAAGCATGGTGTATTGCCTTCAGGAGGGTAGACTGGCAAAAGAGGGACTGGGTTCCAGTTTTAGGTCTGTCATTAAACCCAGCAGCTGTGCATGCTTTGAAGAGTGGTGAAACTTCTCTTTGCCTGAGCTTCCTCATCAAACATCTGCCCTATATCACAGGGTTGTTACCACCAATAGAAATCATAGCTGGGAAAGTACTTTGAAAAAAAGTTTAAATCCTATAAAAATTTGTACCTACATCATTCACAGCAGAAACCATGCTACTGAAGTACTCAGACTAAACCCCTTTAAATAGATACCACTCTGGGAGAAGTTCAGAAGGATAAGCACTGATTTCTGCCAGAAACCTAGCTGTCTTCTATGGAATAAATCTATACTTTTACCCTTATTGGAATTAATTCAGTTCTCCCTCTGATGAGTACAAACAATTTTATAAGGATCCCTGTACGTAATTCTACAAACATAAATGGAGCTTGTCATTGTGTAGTTGATAGGGTTTGCACATTTGTAGAAATGGAGTCCTCCCAGATCTAAATTGCATCCCCTGTTAATTAACCAGGAAGTCTCCCTTCATCACTCCTCAACTGGGAACATTTCCTCATGGGCAGTTATGACCACATTGGTGGTACCTCCAGCAGAAGGCAGGGAGGGGACCACCATCCTCATTCTGCTGGTGGTTCTTTTTTTTATCCTTCCTTAGAAGTCTGGAAGTTGGGCTGGGATAATTTCTCTCTATGAGACACTCATCATTGTCACCATCATCATCCTGATAAATAATCATGGTAATAATAAACAATAAGAATTACTTCCTAAAGCTAGGGTGAAATAGGGTCACCTATTCAACTGTTTACTTTTCAACTAAATCCTGCTTCAGTTTGGTCAGAATAGCATGAAATTTTGCATGTCATCCTTCAAAGTCTCCCATCTCTTGACATTTCCAACGACCACAAATTAGATTGTAGGAACATAAAAGAATCTGAAAGTCATTCAGACTTCTATACATAAGAGAGGGGACATTTTTATTTTTACTTACTGCTGCCACACAAGTTTGCTGTTGACAGCTGGTTCTAAATGTGCTGGAAGAACCAGATATTGGTTCCTTTGAGAGAGTTGAAGGTAGTGTTTTGGTGTCTGATTTTTCAGTGTTTCTTGCTTCATTTAGGCTCCCATGGTCATTGTTCTTGGTTCTTTGCAATTTCATTCATCCTGAGTCTTCTTCTTGAGAGTCCCTTGGACTGCAAGGAGATCCAACTAGTCCTTCCTAAAGCAGATCAGTCCTGGGTGTTCATTGGAAGGACAGATGTTGAAGCTGAAACTCCAATACTTTGGCCACCTGATGTGAAGAGCTGACTCATTGGAAAAGACCCTGATGCTGGGAAAGATTGAGGGCAAGAGGAGAAGGGGACGATAGAAGATGAGATGGTTGGATGGCATCACCGACTCAATGGACATGGGTTTGGGTGGACTTCGGGAGTTGGTGATGGACAGGGAGGTCTGGCATGCTGCAATTCATGGGGTCACAAAGAGTTGGACATGACTGAGCGACTGAACTGAACTGAAGTCTTCTTCAGGTTTCCCCATGAAAACCCTCAAAATCATATCTGTTTGACTTTAACATCATCATTCCTCCCTTTTCTTTCCCCATATCAGCTTCTTCCTAACATGTCAACTTGATAATGATATTTTCTTAGTCACAGAGGTGAGGAATCTAATTTATATGGGGATTATGTCTTTGCCCAATCAGTGATCAGTTCTGCCAACTTTCCTCCAAAGTGTTCTTACTACCCCTATCAAATCTAGATCCTCATCACTTCTCATCAGGACTCTCTTGAGGACCTTCAGCCTGTGGGATAATAATCTTAAAAGCAGAGCCTCAGTCGTTTCTGGTGACTCTTGTTCGTAGAAAATCTCTGACTCTCCTACACTTGAGACCATACCATAGTATTCACGTGCCCTCAATGCAATACACATGATATTCACGTGCTGGGCCCCAACCTCCCTGTTCATGGATGTATTCCTGACTTGCCCACTCATGTTCTGCATTCCAACCAAATTCAGTCATCTCGGATTCCCAAACATCCAGTGTTTACCACATGCATGAATAAATAAATGCATAATCCATGTCCTTCATTTGTTCCTGTCCCTGTTTCTATTTATTCCTTCAGTCAGCTATCTCCAGTTACTTCTAACTCTCAAAACTACAGATATTTCAAAACCCAGTATAAAATTTATCCCCCCCCAAAGCTTTCTGATCACATCAACCAATAATCACTCTCCCTCTGAGATGAGAGAGTGCTTTGATAATCATGTGGTACTCATTATAATCTCTTGTATTCCTGTGTGATTTTCCTTCCCCATTTTTAGACTTAATGTTCACTTAAAGGTGAAACCATGCTTTCTTCATCCTGTAATCAACAGTGCCTAGCCTACTGCCTTAGTATGGATTTGAATTAGAATGAATGATATTGCTTGAAATAGTATCTCAATTTCAATTGATTAAAAATCAGTTGTTAAAACTATTGACTTACAAACATGTGAGCATAATTACCTCTTTCCTCAACTGCCTTCCTTGGGTCTATTTTATGTGTGTGTGTGTGTTAGTCACTCAGTTGTGTCTAGCTCTTTGCGACCCCATGGACTAGAGCCAGCCAGGCTCCTCTCTCCATGGAATTCTCCAGGCAAGAATACTGAAGTCGGTTGCCATTCCCTTCTCCAGGGGATCTTCCCAATCCAGGGACTGAACCCATGTCTCCTACATCGCAGGCAGATTCTTTACCATCTGAGCTATATCAAGGACTTAATTTGACTTAATTGCATAAGTCATAGCAAGCGTTTATTAAGGATCACATATAATCCTCACAGAGACCTTTTAAGGTAGGTATAATATTATCCTCACTTTACAGATGGAAACAAGCTTAGGTTGTTTAAGGTTAAGTAAAATGCAAAGATCATATAGCTAACAAATGACATAGTTGAAACTTATTCTATGAAGGGTGTGGGTCTAGCCTTGGTTATGTGATCAATATTAAGGCCAGAGATTTTACTTGGTACATCCTCCTTTTTCTCCCTAACTCATGTCAGCTTGTTTATTGTTGTTTCTTAATTTAGTATCTTGAAAATTAATTTCTATTTTTAACTTGTTTTACCACTTGTACACATGAGTTGAGTCTTGTCCTAATCTCCTTTGGCTTGGGTGTAACCCTTGGGATAGTGCTGCTATATCTTAATGTTCTTAGATGTTCACTAGAAGAGATAAAGCCATGGATGCTTCCAGTGGCAGATGTCTGCAGACCCTGCCATATTTAAAAACAAACTTAGAAAACTAAGCTCCTGGGGCTAGAGTACCATGTGTAATTTATTGTAAGATGGAAAATACTTTGGGAAGCCCAAGGAGGAGAAGAAATCCTTTAACCTGCTACAGCTCTAAATTTCTGGCTTTATATTTTTCCAGTTTAAAGGCAGATTTTTTCCTCTGAAACACACAAAAGAATTTGTGGTAACTATAAATTGATGCAAAATCACACTCAAATAATTTTCATGATCATAGTTCTTGCTTTCCATTAATTTAATGTGCAGTGACCCCTAGCAATGACATTGTTATTTCAAAGTAAGTGATCAGATTGATCGAATAAACCTTTATCGAGCTTCTACTTTTTGCCTATCTTGGATTATGGTTGGAGCACACTCTAGATTCCTTAGCATCAGAATATCAAAAGCATGGCAAGTTCTCGGTAAATATAGGTTAAGTTGAAATCAGTATGGTCTTGAAAATGAAGTGCTTTCTCTTAAATAGCCTTTATGTTTTTGCATGAAAAGTGAGAACTGTAGAGTTGATAATCCTAAAGTCCCTTTCAATTAACAACACACACACAAAAATACTTTCAAAATTTAGTTTATACCTTGGTGGCCTAATCAAGTGGACCATATGGAATCCATAATCTATGAAATATAATATGTTGCTGGATGATGAATGTGATTCCATGAAGGTGATTCCAGTGGGGTAAGTAGCACCATATACAGGTTCTAGTCAAAAATACATACATTAAACAACCAGTGAGAATATGCAATGGTAAAAATATATCATTTAGTATGCTAATACTTTTCTTACTCAAATAAATTAAAATGAAGTGTGGAGAATCTATATTGAGAAAACTATAAAGTTTTATTGTGGAATATAAATAAAGTGAATAAGTAGTCCTTTGATAACAAATCTCAATTTAGTTAAATAATTCTTCATGTTGAACCTGAATGGACTCCTTTTGGTAATATGACTGAAGTTAAAGGTGACTTGTAAGAATGATATTTGAGACTATTTAGGTATTTTTGAAAAAATGAACAATGAAAATATATGTCACCCCAACAAACATCATGCTGTTTTATAAAGTTATAAAAAAAATCTAAAGAGTTTAGTATTGGTATTAGAAAGGACAGACATCAATAAAATGGAACAGGAGTCCTAAAACCCAAATATTATAGTAGTTTAGTATATAACTTCAAATTAGAAGGTGTATTAGGTTAGGCTAGACACAGTAACAAATTATTCCCAAATCTCAATAGATTAATACAACACAAATTTGTATGATGCAGTCCACTGCATATCACAGGATGGGGAAAGGAAAGGACTTTGCTCTACAGAATCATTCATGGATCTAGGCTGACAGAGTCTTCACTATCTTGTAGGTGAAATATTTAAAATATATGGGCTCCATGAGCAAGAGAGCTAATGGATATGTCATTCAGTTCAGTTCAGTCGATCAGTTGTGACCAATTATTTGTGACCCCATGGACTGCAACACACTAGGCTTCCATCTCCATCACCAACTCCTGAAGCTTGCTCAAACTTATGTCCATCGAATCAGTGATCCCATCCAACCATCTCATCCTCTGTCATCCTCTTCTCCTCCCACCTTCAATCTTTCCCAGCATCAGGATCTTTTCCAGTGAATCAGTTCTTAGCATCAGGTGGCCAAAGTATTGGAGTTTCAGCATCAGTCCTTCCAATGAATATTCAGGACTGATTTCCTTTAGGCCTGACTGGTTGGATCTCCTCACAGTCCAAGGGACTCACAAGAGTCTTCTCCAACACCACAGTTCAAAAGCATCAATTCTTCGGTGCTTAGCTTTCCTTATAGTCCAACTCTCACATCCATACGTGACTACTAGAAAAACCATAGCTTTGACTAGTTGGACCTCTGATGGAAAAGTAATGTCTCTGCTTTTTAATATGCTGTCTAGGTTGGTCATAGCTTTTCTTCCAAGCAGCAAGCATCTTTTAATTTCATGGCTTCAGTCACCATCTGCAGTGATTTCAGAACCCCCCAAAATAAAGTTTCTCACTGTTTCCAATTTTCCCCATCTATTTCCCATGAAGTGATGGGATCGGATGCCATGATCTTCATTTTCTGAATGTTGAGCTTTAAGCCAACTTTTTCACTCTCCTATTTTACTTTCATCAAGAGNTTCCTGACCTGCATACAGGTCTCTGAAGAGGCAGGTTGGGTGGTCTGATATTCCCATCTCTTTCAGAATTTTCCACAGTTTATTGTGATCCACACAGTGAAAGGCTTTGCCATAGTCAATAAAACAGAAATAGATGTTTTCCTGGAGCTCTCTTGCTTTTTCGATGATCCAGTGGATGTTGGCAATTTGATCTCTGGTTCTTCTGCCTTTTCTAAAAAAAGCTGAACATCTGGAAGTTCATGGTTCACGTATTGCTGAAGCCTCACTTGGAGAATTTTGGGCATTACTTTAGTAGCGTGTGGATGAGGACAAGTGTGCAGTAGTCTGAGCATTCTTTGGCATTGCCTTTCTTTGGGATTGGAAGAAAACTGACCTTTTCCAGTCCAGTGGCCACTGCTGAGTTTTCCAAATTTGCTGGCATATTGAGTGCGGCACTTTCACAGTATCCTCTTTTAGGATTTGAAAGAGCTCAGCTGGAATTCCATCACCTCCACTAGCTTTGTTCGTAGTGAACGAGTCAAGGCCCACTTGACTTCACATTCCAGGATGTCTGGCTCTAGGTGAGTGATCACACCATCGTGATTACCTGGGTCGTGAAGGTCTTTTTTGTACAGTTCTTCTGTGTATTCTTGCCACCTCTTCTTAATATCTTCTGCTTCTGTTAGGTCCATACTATTTCTGTCCTTTATTGAGCCCATCTTTGCATGAAATGTTCCCTTGGTATCTCTAATTTTCTTGAAGAGATCTCTAGTCTTTCCCATTCTGTTGTTTTCCTCTATTTCTTTGCACTGATTGCTGAAGAAGGCTTTCTTATCTCTTCTTGCAATTCTTTGCAACTCTGCATTCAGATGCTTATATCTTTCCTTTTTTCCTTTCCTTTTCATGTCTCTTCTTTTCACAGCTATTTGTAAGGCCTTCTCAGACAGCCATTTTGCTTTTTTGCATTTCTTTTCCATGATGGTCTTGATCCTGTCTCTTGTACAATGTCTCGAACCCCATCCATAGTTCATCAGGCACTGTCTATCAGATCTAGTCCCTTAAATCTATTTCTCACTTCCACTGTATAATTATAAGGGATTTGATTTAGGTCATACCTGAATGGTCTAGTGGCTTTCCCCACTTTCTTCAATTTAAGTCTGAATTTGGCAATACGGAGTTCATGATCTGAGCCACAGTCAGCTCCTGGTCTTGTTTTTGAAGACTGTATAGAGCTTCTCCATCTTTGGCTGCAAAGAATGTAATCAATCTGATTTCAGTGTTGACCATATGGTGACGTCCATATGTATAGTCTTCTCTTGTGTTGTTGGAAAAGGCTGTTTGCTAATACCAGTATGTTCTCTTGACAAAACTCTATTAGTCTTTGCCCTGCTTCATTCTGCATTCCAAGGCCAAATTTGCCTGTTCCTCCAGGTGTTTCTTGACTTCCCACTTTTGCATTCCAGTCCCCTATAATGAAAAGGACATCTTTTTGGGGTGTTAGTTCTAACAGGTCTTGTAGGTCTTCATAGAACCATTCAACTTCAGCTTCTTCAGTGTTACTTGTTGGGGCATAGACTTGGATTACTGTGATATTGAATGGTTTGCCTTGGAAACGAACAGAGATCATTCTGTCGTTTTTGAGATTGCATCCAAGTACTGCATTTCGGACTCTTTTTTTGACCATGATGGCTACTCCGTTTCTTCTAAGGGATTCCTGCCCCCAGTAGTAGATATAATGGTCATCTGAGTTAATTTCACCCATTCCAGTCCATTTTAGTTCTCTGATTCCTAGAATGTTGACATTCACTCTTGCCATCTCCTGTTTGACCACTTCCAATTTGCTTTGATTCATGGACCTGGCATTCCAGGTTCCTATGCAATATTGCTCTTTACAGCATCGAACCTTGCTTCTATCACCAGTCACATCCACAACTGGGTATCGATTTTGCTTTGGCTCTATCCTTTCATTCTTTCTGGAGTTATTTCTCCACTGATCTCCTGTAGCATACTTGGCACTACTGACCCAGGGAATTCCCTTTTCAGTATCCTACCATTTTGCCTTTTCATACTGTTTATGGGGTTCTCAAGGCAAGAATACTGACGTGGCTTGCCATTCCCTTCTCCAGTGGGCCACATTCTGTCAGACCTCTCCACCATGACTCTCCCAAGGCTGTGGTCCATGTGATCAGATTGACTAGTTTTCTGTGATTATGGTTTGTGTGTCTGCCCTCTGCTGCCTCTCAGAACACCTGCTGTCTTACTTGGGTTTCTCTTGCCCTGGATGTGGGTTATCTCTCACGGCTGCTCCAGTAAAGCACAGCTGCTACACCTTTCCTTGGACGAAGGGTATATCTCCTTAAGGTTGCCCCTCCTGACCTGAACATGGATGGTATTATTGGACAAGGTAGTCTTGAGGATAAGGAATATTATCAGAAATAATGATGGATATTTTGAATTAATAAGCTATCCAACTTGTTAAGGATATTTAATGACACTGACTGTGAATCTAATAATAGAAACTAAAAGCACATGAAAGAGGCAATTATACCTAAAGGACGAAAGACAAGTACAGTTTATATATGGAGAATTTAAAATACCTCTCTTAGCAAGTTATATAACAAGAAAAATAATTAACAAACTATCATCAACTTTAGATGAAATTTAAAACACCTTAAAACAAAAAAAAATACCAACATTTACACAGAAATAGATGGAAAATGTGAAGCTCTGTATCTTAAATCCAGCCTTGGTAAATTCAAAAAAATTGAAATCATTTCAAGCATCTTTTCTGATCACAATATAGTAATATTAGATGTCAACTACAGAATAAAAACTATTAAAAATGCAAACATATGGAGGCTAAACAACACACTTCTGAATAAGCAACAAATTACAGAAGAAATAAAGAAAGAAATCAAAATATGCATATAAACGAATGAAAATGAAAACACGACAATCCAAAACCTATGGGACTCGGTAAAAAGAAGTGCTAAGGGAAAGGTTCATAGCAATACAAGCTTACCTCAAGAAACAAGGGAAAATAAAATAAATAACCTAACTTTATACCTAAAGTAACTAGAAAATGAAGAAATGAAGAACCCCAGGGTTAGTAGGAGGAAAGAAATCATAAAAATTAGGGCACAAATAAATGAAAGAGAAACAAAGGAGACTCTAGCAAAAATCAACAAAACTAAAAGCTGGTTCTTTGAGAAGATAAATAAAAATAGACAAACCATTAGCCAGACTCATCAAGTAAAAAAGGGGATAAGAATCAAATCAACAGAATTAGAAATGAAAATGGAGAAACCACAACAGACAACACAGAAATACAAAGGATCATAAGAGAATACTCTGAGCAACTATATGCCAATAAAATGGACAACTTGGAAGAAATGGACAAATTCTTAGAAAAGTATAACCTTCCAAAAGTGAACCAGGAAGAAATGGAAAATCTTAACAGTCCCATCAGAAGCATGGAAATGAAACTGTAATAAAAAATCTTCCAACAAACAAAAGCCCAGGACCAGATGGCTTCACAGCTGAATTCTACCACAAATTTAGAGAAGAGCTAACACCTACCCTAGTCAAACTCTTCCAGAAAATTGCAGAGGAAGGTAAACTGCCAAACTCATTCTGTGAGGCCACCACCATCCTAATACTAAAACCAGACAAAGATGCCACTAAAAAAGGAAACTACAGGCCAATATCACTGATGAACATAGATGCAAAAATCCTCAACAAAATCTAGCAAACAGAATCCAGCAACATATTAAAAAGATCGTACATCATGACCAAGTGGGCTTTATCCCAGGGATGCAAGGATTCTTTAATATCTACAAATCAATCAATGTGATACACCACATTAACAAATTGAAAGATAAAAACCATATGATTATCTCAGTAGATGCAGAGAAAGCCTTTGACAAATTCAACATTCATTTATGATAAAAACCCTCCAGAAAGCAAGTATAGAAAGAATGTACCTCAACACAATAAAAGCCATATATGATAAACCCACAGCAAACATTATCCTCAATGATGAAAAATTGAAGGCAGTTCAAGACAAGGGTGCCCACTCTCAGCACTACTATTAAAAATAGTTTTGGAAGTTTTAGCCACAGCAGTCAAAGAAGAAAAAGGAATAAAAGGAATCCAGATTGGAAAAGAAGAAGTAAAACTCTCCCTGTTTGCAGATGACGTGATCCTCTGCATAGAAAACCTTAAAGACAACACCAGAAAATTACTAGAGATAATCAATGAATATAGTAAAGTTGCAGGATATAAAATTAATACACAGAAATCCCGTGCACCCCTATACACTAACAATGAGAAAACAGAAAGAGAAATTAAGGAAACAATTCCATTCACCATTGCAATGAAAAGAATAAAATACTTAGGAATAAATCTACCTATAGAAACAAAAGACCTATATATAGAAAACTATAAAACACTGCTGAAAGAAATCAAAGATGACACAAATAGATGGAGAAATATACCATGTTCATGGATCAGAAGACTCAATATAGAGTATACGACTTAAAGAATCTATAGATTCAATGCAATCCCTATCAAGCTACCAATGGTATTTTTCAGAGAACTAGAACAAATAATTTCACAATTTGTATGTAAATACAAAGAAACTTGAATAGCTAAAGCAGTCTTGAGAAAGAATGGAACTGGAGGAATCAACCTGCCTGACTTCAGGCTATATTACAAAGCTACAATCATCAAGACAGTATGGTACTGGCACAAAGACAGAATTATAGATCAGTGTAACAAAATAGAAAGCCCAGAGATAAATCCATGCACCTATGGACACCTTATCTTTGACAAAGAAGGCAAGAATATACAATGGAGGAATGACAATCCCTTTAACAAGTGGTGCTGGGAAAACTGGTCAACCACTTTTAAAAGAATGAAATGAACACTTTCTAACACTATACACAAAAATAAACTCAAAATGGATTAAAGATCTAAATGTAAGACTAGAAACTATAAAACTCCTTGAGGAACACATAGGCAAAACACTCTCTGACTTAAATCACAGTGGGATCCTCTATGACCCACCTCCCAGAGTAATGGAAATGAAAGCAAAAACAAGAAAATGAGAGCTAATTAAACTTAAAAGCTTCTGCAAAATGAATGAAACAATAAACAAGGTGAAAAGACAGCCTTCAGAATGCGAGAAAATAATAGCAATCANAATGAAACAATAAACAAGGTGAAAAGACAGCCTTCAGAATGTGAGAAAATAATAGCAATCAAAGCAACTGACAAAGAATTAATCTGAAAAATATACAAGCAGCTCCTGCAGCTCAATACCAGAAAAATAAATGAACCAATCAAAAAATGGGCCTAAGAACTAAACAGACATTTCTCCAAAGAAGATATACAGATCACTCATTATCAGAAAAATCCAAATCAAAATGACAGTGAGGTACCATTTCACACCAGTCAGAATGGCTGCTATCAAAAAGTCTACAAACAATAAATCCTGGAGAGGGTGCAGAGAAAAGGGAACCCTCTTACACTGTTGATGGGAATGCAAACTAGTAGAGCCACTATGGAGAACAGTGTGGAGATTCCTTAAAAACCTGGAAATAGAACTGCCATATGACCCAGCAATCCCACTGCTGGGCATACACACTGAGGAAACCAGAATTGAAAGAGACACATGTACCCCAATGTTCATCACAGAACTGTTTACAATGGCTAGGACATGGAAGTAAAATAGATGTCCATCAACGGATGAATGGATAAGAAAGCTGTGGTACATATACACAATGGAATATTACTCAGCCATTACAAGGAATGCATTTGAATCAGTTCTAATGAGGTGTATGAAACTGGAGCCTATGTTACAGAGTGAAGTAAGTCAGGAAGACAAACACCAATACAGTATACTAATGCATATATATGGAATTTAGAAAGATGGTCACGATGACCCTATATGTGAGACAGCAGAAGAGACAAAAGAACAGACTTTTGGACTCTGTGGGAGAGGGCAAGGGTGGGATGATTTGAGAGAATAGCATTGAAACATGTATATTACCATATGTGAAATAGATCACCAGTCCAGGTTCGATGCATGAGACAGGGTGCTCAGGTCCAGTGCAGTGGGATGACCCTGAAGGATGGGATGGGGAGGGAGGTGGGGGGGGTTCAGGATGGGGGACGCCTTTACACCCATGGCTGATTCATGTGAATGTATAGCAAAAACCACTACAATATTGTAAAGTAATTAGCCTCCAATTAAAATATATAAATTACAAAAAATAAAGATAATTCATTTTAAAACTTGCCAAAAGAATATCTCAAGCCCAGATGGTTTCAGTATTAAGTTCTATCAAATATTTCAGGAAGTAATAGTATTATTCTTGTATAAACTCATTTAGAAAAAACATAAAGAACAATTTCCTTTTTATTTTTAAGGCAGCATAACCCCAGTAATGAAACCCAACAAAGATAATATAAGAAATGGAATAATAGAATAATGTCTCATTAATATAGATGTGAAAATCCTTGATGAAATATTGGCAGTTGAACACAAAAATATATGAAAAGGATAATTTCCCATGAGCTTTAGCCCATGAATGCACAACTGAGCTCCCACTTATGAATCTATCAATTTAATTTACAGCATTTATAGAGCAAACCATATGATGGTATTGGTAGATGCAAGAAGATCATTAGTCAAAGTTCAACATCTATTTATGAAAAAAAAATTCTCAATATAGGAGTAAAAAGGAATTTTTCTCAATCTAATGAAGGGATCTATAACAAAACCAAATAAACAGCCATCATTATACTTTTTTTTTTTGGTAGTACTACCTAGTGGTTTCCTTTATTTATTTTTTTTTTAATTTTTATTTTTACTTTGGTTTACTTTACATTACTGTATTGGTTTTGCCAAACATTGACATTAATTCACCACGAGTGTACATGCGTTCCCATTATACTTTATGGTGAAAAATTGAATGCTTCTCCCTAAGATCAGGAACTAGACAGGATATCTGCTCTCATGATTTCTACTTAATTTGGCACTAGAGGTCCTAGCTAATGCAATAAAGTAAGATAAAAAGTGAAACCATAAAGATTACAAAGGTTGAAGTATTTAGAACTGTCTTTACTTTAAGGCAACAAGATTGTTTATGTAGGAATCTAAAAATAAAGAACTAATTAGATAATAGTGTAAGTTTGTAAGTCTCAAGAAAAATACATAAAAATCAAATGAATTTCTATATGTTAGTAGCAAAATTAAAAGGTGAAATTAAGAAAGATCCATTTATAATAGCATCAAAACATAAAACATTTAGAAATAAATACAACAAAACAAACATTAACTCTCTCTGTAGAGGACTACAAAATACTGCTGAGAAAAATAAAAGACCTAAAGAAATGAATGTTTTGAATCAGGAGACTACATACTTTTAAGAAGTCTGTTTTCTCTAGATTGATCCATAGAGTTTATAAAATCAAAATGAAAATCCCAACTGACTTTTTAGTAGAAGTTGACAAGTTGATTCAAAACTGTAGATAGAAATTCATAGAATAGTTAGAGAAATCTTTAAATAAAAGAATATTTTGAAAAANTACAAAGAGTACTATAACCAAGATGGCATGGTATTGACATAAGAGAAAAATTAAACAAAAGAACATAACAGAGAGTCAAGAAATAAACACAGAAATAAATGGTCTTGATTTTCAGCAAACGTACCAAGACAGATCAATGTAGAAAGGAAAAGCCTTTTAGTAAATGATGCCAGAATAACTGGGTAATTGTGCTGAAACAAAAATTAACCTCAATCCCTACCTCACACCATACTTAAAAGTTAATTTGAGATGAATTACAGATGTAGTTCAAAAGCTATAATTCTAAAGTAAAGGAGAGGTGAGTGGTACTCATGACCATTAACATGGGCTTGCTTTTTAGATACTGAGACTAACTTAGAATCAATTGTTTCCACATTATAGATGAGAAAATTGACTCAGAAAGGTAACTGTTTGCCCAACATCCCACTGATAGTGTGTCTCAATTCCACATTAGTATTCTCATTTCATTTCTTCTTACATTTTAGGATTTTTCCAGAAAGCTAATCTTAATAGTTGTTAGGGTAACCTGACAATATCCCAAGTTCAGTTGTTACAGTTTATTGTCTGCATTCAAATCTAAGGCTATAACACATCAATCAAAATATAGAGTCAGATGTAAATTAAATTTTCTTGTCTGATATACAGAAAACAAGGGCTTCTTAGGAGGCACTAGAGATAAAGAAGCAGCCTGCCAATGCAGGAGACATAAGAAACTTGGGTTCGATCCCTGGGTCAGGAAGATCCCCTAGAGGAGAGCATGGCAACCCACTCTAGTATTCTTGCCTGGAGAATCCCATGGACAGAGCAGCCTGATGGGCTACTGTCCATAGGGTCACAAAGAGTCAGACATGACTGAAGCAACTTAGTATACATTCAGAAAAAAGGGAGTTGAGTGATGATGCCTCATATCTGATCTAGGAGACATCTGTCAGTTAAAGGACCATTCAGCAAACATACACTGAACATCCCCTTCATGTCAGGGAGTCACTGATATGAAACAAATGATAAAACTATTCAATTTAGAATCTGTAGCTGTATCTTTAAAAGTTATTAGGTGATGGCTTTATGAGAAACCCTTTATGAACATGATTTAATTAGTCCATACAAAATTCTGATTGGCAGGGATTGTTTCCTCTGTTTTATGGGACAAAACTGATGCACAGAATGGTTACATGATTTTGTCTATGGCTATAAATAAGAACAATAGCTAGTGTGGTCAGGATTTAAAATCAGGTTTGTTTCATTTCAGAACTCAAACTATTACTCTCTACAATATTGACTTATATTACTACTACTAGTGACTGCTACTTACTGAATTTGACTTATGCCGGGCACATTAAACTGTCTTCTATATATCTTATATATATAAATATGTGTATATATATATATTTATATATAATCATTTATCTAACATATATTCTAGCCATACACATATTTTAGCTTGCCCAACATCCCTGTTCCATGTAGAATAGGTTTACTATTCCTAAAGCAAAGATAAAACAGGTTCAAAGAGGTTACAAAGTTTTCCTACACTTAAATAGCTAATGAATTGCATACCTGAAACTTGAAACTGGCTATGTTTAGAAAGAAATTGACTGTCACTGCAATGACAGTTGTCTTCCCAGTATTTGAATCTACCATCACTTGTGGTATTGAACATAGTGCTTGATGGAACCTGACCAACTGAAGAAAACCAGATCAAGGCACAATTTCCTGGATTTCAGAGAAACAGACTCTAATGCAGCCACCTGGCTTTTAAGATTCAGCTTTCTCTGGAGAACAAGCAAAGTGTTCTCATCATCTGTACAATGCCAGACACAGAGGCGTAATAAGAAATATTCATATAATGTGATAACACATTTATGTGTATACGGTAGTCTAAGGAGTTAAGATTACCAAAAGGCTCACTCTATTTAGTTTTATCTAGCTATTTAGCAGACAAAAGTAAATGAGTGCAGCATGCCTAGGCTATCAAACCAATCTCTTAATTCCAAAGCACCCAAATGTGTGTTATTTGTCTTCTTTTCCTTTTCAATACAGGTCAGTGGCTCCAATAATGCTGCCTGATAAGGAATTCAAGTCATTTTAAAATTAATGTTCACATGCCCTCAGAAATCCAGTTCTCATTTTAATTTAAAACAGAAGTTCCTTTCTGTCTCTCTCCCCCTTTTTTCTCTTTTAAGGCCTTTTCCTATTTGAAAGCAGTCAAGTGTGTGTTATCATTATACTGGCAGTTTCTGAATGATTTTTGGAAAAGATCAAAGTCTATTGTTAATTGCTAAGTGTAAGATGTTTAATCATTTTATTGTGATATATCGAATTAAAATAGAATATGACAGCCTCCTTCAAAATTAATATAATGGTAATAAGCAGATGAAATAACAAAACATAATAAGATTTCAAATGTTAAATCAACATAGATTGTGTAAGAGCTCCTTAATCTCAGTAACTTACTCGCCTTTTCATTCTTGAGATTGTGAAATTTGCTCAGTTGACCCTGAGAAGAGAATGTACAAATACATACCTCTTTGTTGGATCAATTATGTTGCAATAGAAAGAGGATGTTCTTTTGCTCTTCACAGAATCAAGAGCTATTTTGTTGAACAAACAAGAAGTTATTTCACTAGGAGTCCTTTCCCTCCTACTGTCAGCAGTCAGGAAACAGTTGGCTGGGAATGTTTTGCACATCCTCTGCTTTCTTGTAGTTTTAGTTTTGATATTTGAATCTATGTAAGTGAAAACACACTCACCACCATATAATAAATCGCAAGGGGATTTCCATTTTTCTTCATCAGCAACTTTTTATGAAAGCTTGGATTGTCTTAAAAATGGATTTTGATCCACTTAGTTTTGTGGTTTAACGGGCCAATGGTTGTCAAATTATAACATCTATAGGAAATTGTCTAGATGAAGTAGTGGCTCTTAGTATTATATTTCTCTCTTGGATTGATCTTGGAGCGCTGAAGGGCTCCCCAATGTCTCAGCGGGTAAAGAATCTGCCTGCAATATAGGAGACACAGAAGAGGCAGGTTCGATGCCTGGATGAGGATGTAAATAAATAGACATACAGTAATAAACTGACCATTCATTCCAATAGCCTTGTGTCCATGATTCAGAGACTCTCAAGTCTTTAATTTTAATCCCAGCATTCTTTATGGTGATACTAATAGTATTTATCTCAGAGGGTGGTTTTGAGGATTAAATAAGATATTGTATGTAAAACAGTTAGCTCGATACCTGGAACTTCTTAAATACTCAGTAATGATTAAGTCTTAGTTTTAATAATATTTTGAACAATATCTTTGTAGTTATACCATTATTATACTTTTCTAGGTATTTTCACATCNTATTATTTCAGACACTTCAAGTTGAAGAAAAAATTTTGTTCTCTGCTGGAATTATTTCATTGGTTTAGACTAGAATGTAGAAAAATGAGTTAAATACTGTAAGGCAGTAATTAATGGAAATGAAGAAAAAGCTAGTATTTCAATTTAACTGGAGTTCTCTGCTTTTAACTTGTAGGAGAAAGAAAAAAATGAAATGCTCAGATAAAGTTACTTACAAAATAGATTTTATAGAAATGCACTAAAGGCAAGATAGCCATTCAATACTGCTCTATTTCATATCCTTATTCAAAACACTAGTCAGTGCAAATGAATGTTTACAATTAATGTTGGAAAATTAATCCACTTACTTTTTCATTCAACCATCACTCTTGAATGCTTACTATGTGCCCAATGTCAGAGGGCCCTAAATGATCAAATATAACATATAATGATGTCCATTTTTCCCAATGATTAAGTTAGAAAGGTAGAATAATATATTTCTTTAAATGTTTCAATAGTAAAAGCTAATCCAAAAGTAGTTTTAAGATAGCTGTATTTAATGAGAAATGAAATTAACAAGAACTTACCACTATCTTGAAAATTCTAAATGAGGTTTTGTTATAACTAGGGCATGGAATAGGGTTTCCATTAAGTGAATGTCATTTAGATTTCTTTTAGAACAATCTCATCTAAATTAAGAAGCAGTTTTTTTAATACTATAGAATCATTTGATGAGGCCATAGTACTTAAAATAACAGTAGCTTGAGCAATCAACAAACTCTGAAATAGAGAAACAGTGGTTTCTATATATATTAAGCAGACAGATTTGTGGAAACTATTTTGTAATTAATTTGAAAAATATAATTACTAATAGTTATACATTTG